>JMQE01001637.1:0-14692 GCA_000731825.1 Hypocrella siamensis | reverse complement strand
CCCCCCCCCAACCCACAACACACCCCTTATCAGCAAAATCACGACAATCAGCAGCACGTCAAGGGTAGCACGTACTGTACTGTACTCACTGTAGTACCTCCCTCATCAGTGTCGCTTCCCGTCACGTCAGTCCATCAAATGGCATCGCGTGTGACGAAAGCACCTCTGAAAGCCATCTTGCGCTAGCTGCAGCCATCCCCTCGTTTGTCCCTCTCCCTATTTGTCTTGCCCTCCAGCTCCCCATGATCCTCCCGCTAGCCGCCCGCTGATCCTGCCAGTCTCACTCGTTGACCTCTCTGTCGAGTCCTCTGGTCCTCCCTCCAATCGAGGCCCCTCCCTCCCTTGCCTGCGCGCAGAGATCTGAGTGGATCGCGTTCCCGACAGTCGTCACCACACAAGGCATCGATATCACCAGCACCGACACGTCTGCGCCGTACCACGGCCGACAATACCTTGCCAAAACGATTGCAGCTGCGGAGGAGCTGGCCGTTTTCGCGCGCGCTTCGCAGCCCGCCAACTTTTCCGGCCCTGCATCCAGTGAGTAGAGGAACTGCCGCGACAACGACCCATCGCCAAGACCGTCGTCTACAGTCGTCCGCCGCCGCCGCCGTCTTCGTCTCTGTCTTCGTCTCGCCTTGCTGTGCGTCGACTCACCTCGCGATTTCGTCGGACGCCCGCAAGAAAAAACAAAAATTCACTCGCCTAGTTTTTTTTAACTTAGAAATCCACTGCTCCCCCGATATTGCGTTGCTCTCTAGACTAGGCTCGGATTGTGGTCGAATCAAATACTCATCCCGGCTGAATTGACTTTTCGCGCCGACAAAATCGCAACGGCTCTCCAACGCGTACCCCTCCTACATCCGTCTCCTCTTCGCTGTTGTCCGCCACCCTACGTTCTCGCTCCGTATCTCAGGTACGTGCCCAACTTAGGGTACGTACCCAGTCTTTGGCCGGCCCCACTCCTTCTTCCCCCACTCCCACCCACGACGACGACGACGACGCAATTCCACCCAGCAGGGCCAGTCCAGCCAGTCCTACCAGCCCAGCCAGTCCTACCAGCCCAGCCAGTTCTACCAGCCCAGCCAGTTCTACCAGCCCAGCCCAGCCCAGCCCAGCCAGGCCCAGCCAGATTTGCCAGAGAATCCTGAGCCGAGCGCGGCCGCTCGTCGGTGCCACCCAGCTTTTCTGCATACGGCCGGCGACACAAACGATATCGTGAACCACCTCTCTCCCCGTCCCAACATTTTGCCGTCTTCGCCCACCCGCGACGCCCACCAGCGACGCCCTCAAGTGCCACAACCGCACTTGCACCTGCAACTGCACTCGCACAGAATGAAGGTATGTTGCCGCTCGCACCTACGTACACATGCCATTTCCCTTTGCAATTGACTGCGAGCAATCTGCTGCTTTCGTTTGCACCCCTTCTGCATCTCAAAGGGTGACCATGAGAGGGTCCCAATCGTGTTGAATTCAATGCTTCATTTACCTCAGTCACTCCTTCCACCCCTTCACTCGCCAGCATCATTATGCATCTATTTCTATCCATTCACTATCATTGACCCTCGACTTAACCCCGCACGTCAATATCTCGTACATGATATGCTTCGCTGCCACCATAGTCGGCGAAGAAGCCCCAATTCTCCGCGCATATCTCGATGCAACGCCCCTTTACTGACCCTCATGACCCTCTTGCAGGCCTTACGCCGGTCCATCAAGGGCGAGAAAGAAAAACAGCAACACACGTCGGTCGGGAAATCTTCACTCGCCATCACACCACCCAAAAAGGTACCTCCATTAATTCGTCCACGCACACCAACTCTGGTGCATTTGCCATCAGAAACTTTTGCGCATTCGCCTCAACTTCAACATACTTTCAAACACCTGCTGTCATGTGTGGCGCTGTTTTAAAGCAAAGACGACGACGACTGCCCCATCTCTGCTCTAGTCAAGTCGGCGCTAATAGCGCTACTTACGTCTTGGTCACGCCGCTAACAACCATCATTCTCCTCGCAGGTCATCCGAGCCCTTTACGACTACGAAGCTCAATCGTCGCAGGAACTGAGTTTTTCGAAAGGGGATTTCTTCCACGTCATCGGCCGCGAGAACGACCCTGACTGGTACGAGGCTTGCAATCCCGCCCTCCCCGACGCCCGCGGCCTGGTCCCTGTCGCCTTTTTCCAGGCTCTTGGCCGAACCGAACGAGACAGTGCGCAATCCGACGGAGGCCAACCGCCCACGGCTCAGAGTCCCGATCACGATTCCGGCTACAGCGAAAACTCCCCCCATCCCATCACATCCATCATGCCTGTCACTCATCGAAGTACGAAGTCCAACGACATCGACAACAAAATATTCGCCATTGTCATGTATGACTTTGAGGCCCAACGAGCAGACGAACTCGGCGCGACCAAGGGAGAACAGATCATCATCATTGCTCAGTCCACCGCCGAGTGGTTTGTTGCCAAGCCCATTGCACGCTTGGGTGGTCCTGGACTGATTCCAGTCTCGTACGTCGAAATCCGCTACGTCAAAACTCGAGAAGTGGTGCCCAATGCGCTGGAGGCTGTGCGAAGGGCTGGAGTGCCCAGCGTGGAAGAATGGAAGAAGATGGCGGCCAGTTACAAGAACAGCAGCATCACACTCGGCAAATTTGAAGCCGCTGGCGGCGGTGGCGGAGCTGCCACTGTTCCTGCCCCTGCCCCGGCCACCGCCGGGCAACAAACTATCGAGCAAGGCATGGACAGATTGAGCTTGTCGGCAGGACGCCAGGTCACGCAGAATGGATCGCAGGTACGTCGCCTCTGGAAATTCAGAATCGGCTTTTCAAACCAACCTTGTCCGCGTGGCCCTTTTGTCCCTTTGTAATCCTTGACTGACACTTTTGCAGCAGCATCGAGCCGGACAAAATAGCGTTTCAAACTCTAACCAGTTCATCCCCAATCAGTCCAGCCCCCAGCTTTACGCGCCAACGCAAGCATGGATTCCTCGCTACTGCTTTGCCGAGGAAAAGTATTGGTTCGTCATCGTTACTGTCCTCGAAGACGGCCGACATTGGGAGCTATCCCGGTACTACGAGGACTTCTACGACTTCCAGATTGCGCTTCTTACCGAGTTCCCAGACGAAGCGGGGAATGGAAGCTCAGGCCAGCGGCGGACTCTACCATATATGCCAGGCCCTGTAAGCTATGTCACCGATGCCATCACAGAGGGACGACTGCACAACCTCGACGCATACGTCAGGAATTTGCTGAATCAGCCACCCAAAATTTCTCGAAGCAATCTTGTCAAACAATTCTTCGCTCCGCGGGAAGGCGACTACGAAGTTGATCCCAACGAATCTGAAGAGCAGTACCGTTTCTCGCAAGCATCCCACCGGTCTGCTGGCTCTCCCGGAAACGCCGGATCGCGGACCAATTTCAACGGCAATGGCTACTCCGGCCTTGCAGCCACGCCCCGACAAGTCAGCAACCCACAACTAGCCATGGGAAGCCAGCAACAACAACAGCAACAACAACAACAATCCTCTTTGATGAAGGTCAAGATGTACTTCAATGGCGATCTCATTGCTATTCGGGTTCCAGCCGACGTCGAATACGCGCAACTGTGCGACAAGATCCGAGACCGACTGAAGGTTGCACCAGGCGATCGGCTACAGCTTTTCTACAAGGATGAGCCCACGGGCAACAAGCCAAATCTGATGAGCAACAATGACCTCGATTTTGCTCTGCAACGGAACGAGAAGCTTGTTCTTTTCGTTGAGATTGTGTGAGACATGGCCTTCGCGCTGTCATTGCGACTCTCTTCGATCCCTCACAAAGGCCGCAGCGATAGCTTTGGTCTTCTAAAGCTGTATGCGGCCTTTTTTGTTCCCTTCTTCTCCCTTCTTCACGCCCTTAACCCCCCTCCCCCTGTTTCTTCTTGGGTATATATGATTAGCAGTTGGGGGACCGTACATAATTGCGACCTGATTGGCCTGCCGCCCATGCATGCCTTCTTTCACCTGTCACCCGTCAGGGAGCTCCTACGCTCAAGAGCTACTTCCTGCCGTTTTTCCTTTCCCCAATCTGTCATATTTGACTTCTTCCAGCAGCCATCTTCATGAACCATCATGACCGACCTGGAAGATACTGCCTTACTTTTTATATTTTATTCTTGAATCGTCGGATCGGGGCTCTTGTCCTGGAGTGGTTTTTTTCTCCTTTCTCCTTTCTTTTTTTTTCTTTTGGTCTTTTGACTCCGGGAGGGAGTGGACTCTCGTATTTGTCTACATCAATGTTCATTTACACAGGGCGGCTCTGGCCTGGAGACGGCGTTTCGGTTACGGTTTTTTGACGAATTACGCTTGCTTCTTTGCGCATGGCGACGTGATACCTTTGTTGAGTTTGCATGCTTCTTGAGCCGGATGGATGGAGAGGAGACAAAAACAGAAATTTTGATACGAAACATGAGGACGATGATGGTGGCGGCTAAGAGAATTGCAAATGGACCTATTAAGCTCAGCCAAGACGGGCACGGATCATGGCAAGACTGTCGATGACTTGTCCTTGTGACTCAAGTCGAGCAGCATCATGAAAATTCAAGCCTCATGTATTCTGTGAAGCTCGTCTTTGTCTTTATTGGTTGCCGATGCCAAGACGCTGACATTTATCGTGACGTTGCCATGCTTTGGGCCAGAACCGAGGAGAGACGGAACGAGCAAGCGGAGATGAAATCGGAGCGCAGCTATGGTGGTTTCCGCCTTGCAAAGTCTGTTTACGTGACGTATTCGAGAATGTTTGGTCTATCAAAACGACCTTTGGCCGCATCTTGAGGACGTAACAAGGAAGAAGCAACTATTCTAGACGTACATAAGAATCACACCGTTACCAGACAAAACGCCATAAAATGCACAGAAAAGAGAAGAAGCAAAGAGAGATGGGGGGAAAAGTGGGAAAGGAAGAAGGAGAAGGGAGAAACTCAATCCCTCACTCCAGCTTGGCCATCAAATTTTGTCTGACTTTCAGATTGACCACACCACCGACGCCGAAAGCCGGAACGATGCGGCATATCCTCGCAGCGGAACTAATGAGCCAATTCTTTCGCACGACGTCCCATCGGCCACGCCACGATACGACCGAGGAAGACTCTCGGTGCTTGCCATGAGGACGATTGTACAAATCCAGGCCCAGAAGATGCAAGGGTGTGCTCAAGAACTGCACCGCCGCGGGAGCAAAGAACTGCGCAGCCGTCTGGCCCGACAAGCGCGTCCTCACCTCGGCCGAGATGCGGGCGTCGATCCAGGGCGCGAGGAGAGGCGGGACGTTGAACGAGGCAAAAATGGTCAGGCAGTCACGAAACGTGAACAGGGCGTACGACGGCAGCGGCAAGGCGCGCGGCACCGACCCGACGGGGCCAAACATTCGAACAAACGATCGGTCCTTGTATATGGACAAGCCGACGTTGGCGGATGAGGAGGCGAGGAACTTGCCGGGCCCGGCGGAAACGGCGCCCGCAGGCTGGTTGTGGACTGTGGACGAGGCGGTGTCGAGGGTATTGGCAGTCAGGTACGTTCCGCCGTAGAGCATGAAGATGAGGGCGCAAGGTTTAGACAAGAGTGCCGTTCGCGGGTGGAAGAGCAGGTTTCTCACCGACGACTTGACCGAGTCGATGAGCGAGGACCGCCCCGAGGCATTTTCCATGATGGATCTATACAAGATGTGCGTGTTTTTTTTCTTTTGTCAGCCGTCTTTCTTTTTCTTCGTTCTATCAATTAGGTTTTCACACGTTTTTCCTTGGAAAAAAAAAAAGGAAAAACAATAAAACTGGCGAAACCTTCTTCCACAAAGCCCACCTACCGATCGATAATAGAGATAACGGGCGCGACCAGCGCCCCCGCGCACGCGGCACCCACGGCATCAACACCAAGCCGCCAGTGCAAGTTCTTGGTGTTCCATCCCGGCTGCTGAATGACAAGCGGCGGCGCCAGCGTCGCGGCAGTCTCGTCGGCTTTCATGGGACGCTTGCGAAGATGCCGTAGATGCCTTTCGCTGCGGTGACGTATCCTGTGTTCTGTACTATTGTAATCTGTGACGTGTAATTTTTTTTTTTGTGGCGGACACTATTAAAAAAGTAAAATGTATATCCTAGACTTGCCGAGACTTCTAGGAAAGTGACGTCTTTGATAAAAAAAAGATCGGACATTGTAGTCTTATGGGAGTGCCCGGCGCCGCCACCCCCCCACCTTTTTTTGATTGTAAGTGGTCGCCGCTCTTAGCGTCTACACGCCCTTTTGTCGGCCATAGTGGAATGCTGCGATAAGAAGGTTTATGTTTTAAGGGGGGGGGGCAGGAAGCTCCGGTTCCTGGGACGATAAAAGGGATTTTTCCTGCACAGACCCTCCCACCCCCCCTTTTTTTTTTTTTTTTTTTTTTTTTTTTTTTTCGCTTTATGTGATTTCTGGGGAAAAAAAATTGGGTTGCTGTTGAACGGGTAGCTTTTCTCTATAAGAAGACTTGTATTAATGTACTATAAAATGAAAATGGAACTAAAAAAAAATGAATTAAAATGAAATAAGCAATCAAGATAAGAATCGTGAAAAAGGGCTTGTTTGAGCTGCAGATTGCAGTCTATTGCTCTCCTTCTCCATGCGGTGCGCTTTGGCATCGAACAAGGTCTTGTTGATGGCTGGATTCTGGATTCTGGATTCGTGTCTTCCTAGCTGTCTGCGTCCCTTGCATTCACTGGATTTATTCTGTTGAGCGTTGACAATATCGAATATGCGCAGTCTGGCTTGCGAGAGATTATTCTTAATTTTGATTTTTATTTCTGAATTTTTTTTTTCGCCATCCTTGTGCGAGATTCTATAGTCCGGGTATCCAAGCTGCGATGTGGCTTGTGAAATAAAGTAAAGCCGAGACAAGGCGAATCATGCACTCATGATCATCAACTGCAATATGCAAAGGGAGCAGGCCGTTTCCCATGATACCCCGTCAATGACACCCTCTGCAGCCTTGACTTGAGCTGCTTTCCAAGTCTATCCAATGACGCCAAACGCCCAAATCATTCCCCATTGCGTGTGTTTGAATGCCGTCTGATTCAACTCCCGAACACCAAGAGGTAGCGAGCGGGTGCTCCTCATTGATCCGAAATGATGCCAGGTTGTCTATTTGGGCCCCCAGCTCTCGAGGAGTTTTCGCTTCGCACCTTGTAGATGAAGTCGACAATAACGTCGTTCTCTTGTATTCCGACGCCGTTGAAATGCTTCCTCACGGCTGTTGCCAGGCTTTCTTTGCTCTGGCGTCGATTTTGCTGCTTCTGAATCATGGTCGGCGACAACAGGCCGATGCTGCCGGGCCTGGACATGACTATGTGGTGGAATGTGCTGACAAATGCGGCGGGCGAGTTCAGCTTGTGCTCGCGGCAGTACGAATGCAGCGCATCGCGTTCGAACGATGACCAGTGAATCTGCACCGGGAAGACGGCTTTGTCAGTTCTCTGGAGCGGCTTGGCAGGGAGGTGAAAAGCCCTCGTCTCACTCACGGTAGGGATCTGGGCCTCAGCTGTCTTTTGCGACGGAGCCGACGTAGGCGCCGCGGCTGCCGCTTCGCGAAGCTGTGATGCGCTGGTTTGGCTGGCCCCGCGACGCATCTTGGCCGAGGTCGGGTTGCCCGCGTTGCCTTTCTCCTTGGAACCGGAGCCAGTGCCGCCGACCGAGTCTGGCTTGTGGTCGTCTCCGGCAACCCGTGAGGATTTGACAGGTGCCATGGTGTGCTCGACAGAGATATCGGATCGCACCGAGTCGTCAATCGAAAGAGACGGGGTCGAGGAAATGCTTTATCGACAGGTGCGGGATCGCCATGGTGAACCGCCGCGATGGACGTACCTGTACGTAAGCGGGGCAGGCGGTGAACGAAAAGGGAAACCGCGGCGGCGGCGCCATTTCCTCTTTAAGCTTTAAAGCGAGTCCCTCAAAGGAGTAAGCCGCTTGGCGCTAAAGAAAACGAACTCCTTCTAGCAACAGCCTTGGCACCAAGATCAGACTCAGACTACAGCGAGTGGGACTCTCCAGGCCAAGAAAACCTTGGGATGTCCGTCGGGGAATACGTGCTCGTACGTGATTCTGCTTACATGTGTATGTACACAATGTACATACATACTGGGGGAAGGGGGAGAAGGGCCGTAATCGGGTCGCCAATCACAGTCACCAGGCTCCCAAAAGCTCCCCCTTGGCTGCAGATCTCGATTCTCAGCCAGTAAACCGTACGGACAGAATAAGAAGGAGGGTACGGAGCATATCCTCCTCCCTTGGACGGCTCCACCTGCCACTCATTCTTTTCGTCCTCTCTCCACGGTGTAACGACAGCGAGCACATCATGAACGAATGTTGACCCTTGGAACAATTCGAATCTACTCGCTTCTTTCACTCTCGTCGTTCGCATCAAAGCCGGTCCCCGTGCTTCTGGTAGACTTCTGCATAGCACTGGCGACTCGCAACCCATCGCCGCATTCTTACCTACATCTTCTGTCATCTCGCCTTGATTTACATACATTGTTGGTCAGTCGCGCCTTCTCCACCGCCGGCCTCCTTTGAGGTACTGCTTCCATTCGCCACAACTAAAGCTCTTTGTCCGTTTCCATTTCCATTTGCATTTGCATTTGCGTTTGCGTTTGCGTTTGCGTTTGCATTTCCATCTCCATCCTCATCTTCAAATTCCAATTCTCGCTTCGCCTTTTACTCTCGCCCCTTCTTCTTGCACTAGTAGAGTCGGCATACTTTGATGCCACTCATGGCTCCATGTTCAATATGGAATGGCTTGCCTCTTGTATCGCTGTCATCAGGCTGTCCACGAGTTGGTGGAGGATGATCGCCCATGTTGGCGATTTTGCCTCGCATCTTGTACAGCCTGCCTGACAAATCGAAGCACTACTGGATATTCGATGGTAGAAGGAGAATTTCAACATTTACCGCAGTCTGCTTCCTAGTTTGCTTTTTCACCGCTGCCGCTTCAGGCCATTCAGGTACGTCCTTTGAGGGACGTCCAAGTACTGATGCTACCCACCCAAACGCGGCGCTCGAGGAGCTTCTTTCTACACTGACATCCTGTATCTTGAATTTCTCGCCACTGTGCTGTTTCCCCCGGGTTTTGATATCCAAACAGTGACGAGAGAACGCACGTTGACATCAAGAGGAGACAGATCTTGTGAGGCACTTGACCTTCTTGGTAGCCGCATCACTTGTTTCTACCTTCTCTAGTGTGTTTTACTGAAAATGCCTCATTTGTGCTCGCAGAGCAAACGAGGTAGAGTTGTGAGCATTAAGCGGTGGGCAGGGCTCGAGCTTTGCTGCACCGACGAGCTGTAGTGCACTTTGCGATACATCGGCCAAATCGTTGAACTTGGGATCCAGACTTCATTCATACTTCAGAATCTCACCAATTGACACTGCACAAAACAAACAAACTTTGAAGCTCAACAGGTAGAATAGAAGGCGTCGTCTTGCGACATGCGCCGTGCCCCGGGACACGGTCACACGGAGTAGTCCTCTCGCAGTCGCTCCCTTGGTCATATCCGCAGAGCCACCAAGCTGTAATAGCGATATATCGTCCGCAGACATTGAGAAGCAAACACACATTGGAACTGGCGATTATCGTGGAATCGACCTTTTCAGATGTTGAGCCAAAGCAGCCCATCTCACCGGCTGCCAGGCGCTCTGTCCGGCTACCACACTAGTAGTGCGCACGACATGGGCAATAAGGAAGAATCTTCTCTATCAAACAGACGCAGCAGGAAAGGACTGGGCAAGCGTTTTGCTTGTACGATTGAGGGGTGCGGAAAGAGTTACTCGAGAGCCGAGCATTTGTGAGCACCGAGCAAGTCCCTCGTGGCCACGACTGGTTGAGCACCACCACTCAATGAAACTGACTGAGACTCAGGTATCGGCATCAGTTGAATCACAACTCTACGCAGACGTTTTATTGCGATTATACTGGATGCTCAAGGACCTTTGTTCGGGCCGACCTGTTGAAAAGGCACAGGGATCGACATGCCGCCAAAGGGCTTCGTCTTGGCCAAGGCGAGCATGGCTCGAAGCGCAAGAAACACCTGCCAGCGTCGGACAAGAGCTCATCATTTTCAGAGAGCGACGTGAATGCAGCGCTGGGGCAACGTGAAAACCGGTCGCAAGACTTGATAGTCCAGGACTTGGCCCAGAGCTCATACGAGAGCGACATATCTCCTAATGCCAGCCAACCCAACATGGTCCCGTCTGCCATCACAAACGTCTATTCGACTCATGCGAGCTCTTCGTCCTCACACCTTCCTGCACATGTCACCATGTCCTCCAACTTTGTGTCGAATAGTGGTGCCCTGGCTTCACCTTCAGGATTGGCACGCGATGCATACTTTCACAAACCAACGCAGCAGTCCATGTTCGCTGTCCCGGCTGCCACCTTCATTACACCCCAACGAAGCTGGGCCCCTAATTTTTCACAGCCCGGTTACGCCAAGGAGAGTGCGGTCACGGCGCAGGATCTGACTGGCCATGCCAACATTACCAATAAGCCGCAGGAGTTTGATGACTCGTCCGCGCAGCATCACAATGCTAACATGATTATGCTGGAGCAAATGGCTATGCCCAGCGTTGGTCCAATATTTGGCCACGATGTAGGATACAGCAAATCACCAAACATCGGCCTGCCAGAGGATTTCATGGCGTACCTGTTCAACTCACAGGGCTCTGGGGTCCCTGGATCTATGGTGGCAGGCCCGGCCTCAAAGTAAGAAGAACGCATCATGTCTGCATCATGTCTGCATCATCCTGCCTTGTGTCTAACTGATACCGTCTCAAGCTACGGCGAGTTGCAAGAAGGGCAATACTCCACGCCGCATACAATTGATGGCCTGGCTTTGACGAACCACTTCATGCCGACGTCTCAGCATGTCATGTCAGTCACAAATTTGCTGGATGAAAGATCCCCCGAATCCAAGATTTCCGACAGCCGGAGCCAAGAGATTTTTGACTTTATCAATGAGCGCTTCTATGAACAAGACGCCCTCCCTGCAGAGCGGCAAAGAGAAAGCATACTAGGCGGGAACCGACACCGTGATGACCATGTGCTCAGCAGACACATGATGCAAGCCTATTTGGGGTCGTTTTGGTTTCATTTCAGCGACCAGCTTCCCATCTTACACCGGCCCACGTTCTCGTCCGAGAGAGCTCCAAACCTGTTGCTGCTGGCCATGATGACCATAGGTGCCGCTTGCCTGGATAGAACACATGGGCAGGAAGTTGGGACGGCTAGTGCGAAGATTTCGGACTTCATCGCAAGACATTTGCGATGGGAAGTCTTCATGGACGCAAGCTTTCGACCCCCCGCCAAACTTTGGATCTTCCAAACCTTGATCCTCTTGGAGCTCTATGAGAAGATGTTCTCGACAAGAGAAATGCATGAACGAGCGCACATACACCACGACACCACGATCACGCTCATGAGGCGTGGTCGCTCCCTGATGGCTAATTCGCCGGTTCCCTCCCCCCACATCCCCCACATCCATGCAGAGGAGCTCCTTGAGGGAAGTATGAGGCAGGGTCAGGGGACCGCGGGTCAAACAGCAGACGACTGGTGGAACGATTGGGTAACCAAAGAAGCCACCCGTCGAGCAGCCTTTGCAGCATTCATCATTGATTCCACCCATTCCGCCATGTTCGGCCATTCAGCACAAATGGTGACGCATGAAATGATGCTGCCACTGCCGTGCGATGAGTCTCTGTGGAGTGCCAGGAGCAGTGCTGACGTCGTGCGGGCCGAGGCCAACTTGAATTCCGGAGGGACACGGCCAATATCATTTCTCGAAGGGCTGAAGCGAACTTTGAGCCAGGACAAGGTGAAGACAACACGGTTTGGCAGGACAGCGCTCATAGCTGGGCTGATGAGCGTTACGTATCACATGAACCAGCGAGAGCTTCAAGCGCTTGACCTCGGCTGTGGCATCATTCGTGGCTTGGGAGTTCGCGACCAATGGCGCGTGGCCTTGGAGCATGCGTATGATTCGTGGAAAGAGGATTCCGATCAGTGCTTCGCGGGAAGAGAGGCCATACGGGATTACTACATACGCGATCCTTATCTCCAGGGCAGCAGCAGCACCGCGGGCGAGTCTCCCGGTGTCTCGGGCAGTCTCGTCCTGCTACATCACTTGGCTCACATGGCCATGTATGCAGACATTGTCGACTGCCAAATGTTTGCCGGGGCCAAGAAGGTGTTGGGAAGGACGATTGGGCCGCGGGAATTAAGCAGTGCCCAGAAGAGGGTCAAGGAACAGTGGGCGCCGTCGGAAAACGCGAGGAAGGCAGTGCTCCACGCTCTGAGATATCTCGGCTCGGTGCTATTGCCAGATGGAAACGCATCTATGAACGGAGGCAACTCCTGGCTTCGCGGAACCTACGAGACACGGACGGACGTGCTGGTTGATCGACCTTGGGTGCTGTTCCTCTCAGCCCTCGTGGTGTGGTGTTACGGATTCGCGCTGGAAGGGCCTTGCGGCGAGGTCGCGGAGCTGTCTCCGGGGGAGAACCAACAACGGTCGCAAGCTTATCTCAAGATGTATGCCTCCGTCGCGAATTCGAGAGAGCTCCAGGCGGTGCGGGGGCTCAACCACAACACGGCTCTTTTGGTGGTGTTGCGAGACTCGTTTGACAAGACGAAATGGGATCTGCTGCACGAAGGGGCGAGTTTGTTGAGAAACTGCATCGCCTTGAATGAAGGAGGGGGGATAGCTGTGTGACGGAGACGTAACGTGACGAATTGTGCAATGGCAAGTGAAAAGATGGGACTCCTCAGATGCATTGCCCAGTGTCGAGGGGCATTGGGTGACACATTCGTTTGCGACGTCGGATTTGAATTTTTTTGCCAGTGTTCCACGACGCCGAGCAGACAGTAACGTGGCGGCGAGAAGAGGGACTGGCCTCGGGAACGGTGACATGCTGGACATTGAACTCAAAATACGTGTATCAAATGTCCTCAGGATCCACAGGGACCTGCAGCATGCGCTGAAATACGCACCATGTATGGCTTTGCTCTCTGTAGATGATGATGAGACATTTACCGACCCAATACCAAGACCAGTGCAAGTCGACATTACGAGTCAACCCACGGGTCAACCCACGGGTCTCAAATCTTTGGCTCCGGATCAATGTTGGCCTTTGAATGTTCACAAATGCTCATAATCTCCCCGTCACTCTTTCTCCTCATCACCCCCTTCAACGTACACAGCCTCTTGCCCATTTGCATGGCCTCGGCCTCTATGATGATCTCTGACCCGACGGGCACAGGCCGAAAGTACGTCACGTTGAGGTTGCGAGTGACGCCGAGGTACTGCCAGAAGCCGGGCCTGGAGGCGAGCTCGACGGCGACGGTGGTGCAGACGTCAAACAGGGTGGCGGCGGCGCCGCCGTGAAGATTGCCCAGCCGGTTGCAGTGGTCTTGCTGGCAGACGAAGGAGAATGTGACGCGCGCTGGGGGCTTGGGGTCTGCGGTGAGGACGGTGAGGTGAGGCGCGAGGCTGGTCATCCATGGCTATTTTTTGCGGCATGATTCAAACCCGATTGTTAGAGAGATATTTTTCTTTTCTTTCTTTGTTTTGATTTTCTTTTTTTTTCTTCCTTTTTCTTGTTCCTGGTGGAGCAAACGTAATAAGGGAGAAAGAGAGAGAGAGAGGAATCTTGTTGTCAACTCACCCCAGACTTGGAGCGTCCTTCGTCGTCTTTGGAGAGAAATTCCCTGGCGCTTTGCAAAGGGTCATCATGAGCGTCTGCGTGTCGCTTGTCTGTCATGGCTGGGCGCGGCGCGCGGAGGGGAGGATAGAGATACAGGAATAACTGATTAGCGAACGAGTATTGAAGGGACGGTGAGTAGTGACATGATTCGGTCCTCGTCGCAAGTAATTGGACGACGAACGACTTGAGGAATGGCACAGGGCTCTGCGCATTTTGGGGGGGGGGCACTTCAATGTCTGAAAGGAGCAAAGTCCTCTCATGTAGTTTCCAGCAGGACAGCTGGTGAGTAGTTACGTGGGAGGTACTTTAGGGGTACGTGGAAGATCTCCTTAAATCCCAGAAAGCTCCGGTCAAGTAGCTGTGGGGCGGTCGGGTCCAATCAAAATTAATGCATCTAAAGGTACTTGTTCCGCCACCTATTTTCTATGGTGATAGAAGTCCCAGCAGGACTGAGAGTTATAAATCGTAATATCGCACTGCTTGTAGCCCTAAGTGGTCTGCTAACTAACTTACTGATTAGTACTAATAAGACTTTTCAAACTTGGTTTAAAGGGAAGGAAAAAAATACTACTAATACTAGTGATATTACTAGTGACTTGAGCTTAGATAGCTTTTAAAGCTTATAAAGCTTTTTAAGGGTTTTTTTTAGTTTAATCTAGTTTTCCCTTATAAATATACTTAAAATTACTTTAAAAACAATAAGCATGATTTTGGCGGGCGCCCGCGAGAAAAAAAGGGGCAATTATAAGCTACTAAGAGACTTTAGTAGGCACTTATAAAAAGGAACAATTAGCATCATTTTGGCGGGCGCCCGCGAGAAAAAAAAAGGGGCAATCGCAAACTATTAAAGAACTAGTGGGCACTTATAAAAAGGAATAATAAGCATCATTTTGGCGGGCGCCCGCGAGAAAAAAAAAGGGGTAATTATTTTTTTTCTCGCGG
>JMQE01001636.1:0-14729 GCA_000731825.1 Hypocrella siamensis | reverse complement strand
GGGGGGGGGGTTTGGGAAATTCCAGAGGGGGCAATTTCAGGGGACGATGGAGATGGGAGGCAGAATACGGTACACACCACAGCCGGTGGAGGGTCCGGCTGCGTGGACTGGGAATGCCGTGCCAATTAGGGAAAGAGGAGCTGCCAAGTTCAATTGAAGACAGAAGACGGATCATGAGAGTGGGAGGAAGAAAGAAAGAGAGAGCACCGAAGTGGTTGGAGATGATGGTCCGTACGGTGCTCTACGGTGCTCCAACATTTCACGGGCCACAAACTACCAGGCCAGACTCGGATGGTACAAAAAAAAAGCAGTACGCAGGACAACGCCGTCATAGCAGTCACTTGGGTCAGGTGGTGCCATCAACACGGGAGCTGTCGCGGTATGACATTTTTGACAACGAAGCTGAATGAGTGAACGTGAAAGGCGCCGAAATTTGAAATGGAGTACAATCTTCGATTCTTCCACCACTCGGAGCTCTTTATGGATCAACCCATAATCAATTCAGGTGCACGCGGACTGGGGAAAGCAGACGCATGTCGCCCCTTCTCGGAAGGCAAAAAAGAAAAAGAAAAAAGGTAAGCTGCCGTGGCAAAGGCTTAAGTGTCACCACATGGCATGGTCTGTCAAGAAGAAGAAGAGGGCATAGAAAGGCGGGGGGAGGCGTAAGTCTCAGGAGGCAGTCAACAGGGCGGAATTGGTTGGCACACTTGGCTTACCTGACCAATCAAAGCGCGCGTTTCATCGTCTTTGGACGGGGCTAGTTTGACTTAGCGCAGCCTCAAGCCTCCCCAGAAGGGATGAGATGGGCTGGCATTTTCTTCTTTTTCCCAGACGCAAAACGATGGGCAACGTGCGGGTGTGGATCGTGCGTGCGTCGCCGTGAAGAAGGCGTTGCATTCTTCTTGTGTGTCTGTCGACATGGTTTGCGCAGCATCGTGCGTGTCTCTACATGACCCCAGCGAATTCGGCGGGGAAAAAAAAAAGGTGTAAGCTACTGACGATGAAGCCGCTGAGCTCCTTTCCCCTTTCTTATTGACATGCACAATGTGTAAATCTTGCTCGCACTCATATCTGCGCTTAAGCCGCACTAGCTGGAAATCAAAGGGTCGGCCGGCTTGTTTGAGGAGCCACTTTATAGTTCTTCTTTTTCCCTTTTGTCCAGTCAAAATTATGCATACTAGATATGTATGGAGTATGTAGGTAAGTGCGTGCACATTCACATCTAGTCACTCAGCATGGTGCCTCGGAACGGGCAGAACTGCCTTGATGGTGCCGATGGCCTTGATGATTAATCTACATGGCTCAAGACCATCCGTCAGGCTCTATCAAGCTCTAAAAAGGGCTTGACGACTATGCGTAAAGGTGATTCACGTTCTGGGGATACTATGCATTCTAGTACCTACCTACTAGGTACTTACATACTTCTACTAGATACTTACAATATCCTGTATATACCTGCCTCTACTAGGTACCTTTATTATCCTGTATATCCCTAGCTCTACCAGGTACCTACAACCACTGTATGCATCTCGTGCGCTCATGACGATGCATTGGCCCGACTGCCCACCCGGGTTTGGAGCTGCAGAGCTGGTCGACTAGACCCGACCAAACGTGCCTCGTCGATGACAACGTGTCGTAATTGTAAGCTGTCCCGTATCCACAGCAGCCCGCCTTTGTACTCTACTGTCCCCGCCCACATAAGTCGCACGGCCAGTCGCCGCACACTTTCCCGTTGAGCACGGGCGAAGCTGCTGACCTCTTCGAGTCACGCCAAGCTTCCCAGCCAACATCGCGAGCCATCGCCGCCGAGCGACGAGACGAGAAGCATCGCACATTTCATGGAAGCCCGGCGACCATGACTGTGCGTTCGGGTCCTAGCGCATCCATCTCGTTGGCTGTGGCCGCCGCCAACGGCAATGGCGAATCGTCAACCTTGCGATTCCTTGGCCAAGACGACAGCGGCCCGGACTGCGACGACGTCTCCCATGACACAGCAGATAACGTGCGGCCATCCAGCGCGCCAGGTAGCAAGAATGGCGGCACAATCTCTAAGATACGGGATTTGCACCATGACGGACCAAAGCGCCCCGCCAAACCACAAATGCAGCGGTCCAAGAGCGATTTCGCACATCGCCCAATCGAGGACTCTGACAACGAGGAAGAAATCCGCGGATGGGGAGCCCGACATGGCTTCGAGGACCATTACCAATCCGAACACATCATCTCGCAATTAGCAAGTGTATGTCCATGAACTCTCCCGCACACGTCCTCTCGCGCACGTCCTGAACCCGTGACTGGCGTATCCAATTCGGCACCTTGGCGTTCTGTTGCCCATCGTCGTGTCAGCACCTGCTCCATCCTCGGCTTGACAGGAAAGACACATTAAAAAAAAAAAAAGAGAGAGGCACACATCCTGGTTTCATGCTGACGCTGTCGTCATAGAATTGGTACATGTATTTCACAGACAAGCGACACGAGACCACCGGCAAACCGAAATCGTTAGACTATGAACTTCAAGACTGGAGACAAAGGGATAGACTTAAGACGGTGTCTGCTTCACTTGCCCTTTGCCTCAACATTGGCGTAGAGCCGCCAGATCAGCTCAAGACGAACCCGGGTGCAAAACTGGAAGCCTGGACGGACCCGAGTGTCCCTCCGATTCAGAAGGCCTTGGACAACATTGGCAAGGCACTTCAGACTCAGTATGAGACCCTGGCCATTCGAGCTCGATACAAGCAGCACCTCGACCCTTCGGTCGAGGAAACCAAAAAGTTCTGCATCTCTCTGCGTCGCAACGCGAAAGATGAGCGTGTTCTCCTTCATTTCAATGGTCACGGTGTTCCCAAGCCAACTGCCTCAGGTGAAATATGGGTTTTCAACAAGACATATACACAGTACATTCCCGTTTCTTTGTACGATTTGCAACACTGGGTGCAAGCCCCAACCATCTTCGTCTGGGACTGCTCAGAGGCTGGCAACATCCTCAACAACTACCATCGTTTTGTGGAGAAGCACGAAGAGGAGGAGGAGGAAGCAGCGAAAAGGGACCCTCACTACGAGAAGACCAACTTCCGGCCGTACATTCACTTGGCTGCCTGCGCCGTCAAGGAGAATCTCCCGACCAACCCGCAGCTGCCGGCTGACCTGTTCACGGCGTGCTTGACCACCCCCATCGAAATGGCGCTGTGGTTCTTCGTCTTGCAGAACCCGCTCAAGACCAGTCTGACTCCGCAACGCGCCAAACAGCTCCCGGGTCGTCTTCAGGAGAGACGGACACCTCTCGGAGAGCTCAACTGGATCTTCACTGCCATCACGGACAGCATCGCATGGACAAGTCTTCCTCGGGACCTGTTCCGCAAGTTTTTCCGCCAGGACCTCATGGTTGCCGCTCTCTTCCGGAACTTCCTCCTGGCGCAGAGGGTAATGACCGTCTACGGATGCCATCCGCAGTCGTATCCGGCATTACCCGACACTCACCAACACCCCTTGTGGAAAACCTGGGACCTGGCCGTCGACATGGCGCTGGCGCAGTTGCCCATGCTCGAAAAAAAGGAGAGCGAAGGGGCCGATTACGAGTACAAAAACTCCACCTTCTTCACGGAGCAACTGACTGCCTTTGACGTGTACTTGACCCGTGGAGATGCCATGGCCCAGCGACCGCCGGACCAACTGCCTGTAGTCTTGCAGGTGCTGTTGAGTCAGCAGCACAGAGTTAGGGCTCTCATTCTACTTGGCAGGTTTCTGGATCTCGGGCCGTGGTCCGTTCAGCTGGCTCTCAGCATTGGCATATTCCCCTACGTGCTGAAGCTCCTCCAGTCCGCCGCCACCGAGCTGAAGCCCGTCATGGTCTTCATCTGGGCGAGGCTCATCGCCGTGGACATCTCCTGCCAGCAAGACTTGGTCAAGGATAAAGGCTTCCACTACTTCACCAACATCCTCAAGCCTTCCGAGGGCCTCCCCGTCGTCGACAGCGATGAGCACAAGGCCATGTGCGCCTTCATACTGGCCATGGTCTGTAGGGACTACAGGCATGGACAGACGGTCTGCAACCAGACCGACGTCATGTCGTACTGCCTGGCTCATCTGAAGAATGAGAACAACCCACTGCTCCGTCAGTGGGCTTGCTTGTGCATCAGCCAGCTGTGGCAAGACTTGCCAGAGGCCAAGTGGAGGGGGATCCGGGAAAACGCCTACGTCAAGCTGTCCTACCTCATGAGGGACCCGTGCTGCGAAGTGCGGGCGGCCATGGTCCATGCGTTGACAACGTTTCTGGGCATCCCGGATCTGACGGAAGAAGTGGCTCGCATCGAGGAGTCCATTGCCTGGACGATTCTCGAAATGGGCACAGATGGCAGCCCCACGGTCCGCAAAGAATTCTTGGTCTTTCTCGCACATTTCATCGCCCGTTTCGAGAGCAAATTCCTCGTCGCGGCGTTTGAACAGTTGCAGGAAGAAAAAGAGTACCTGGTCTACCCGCCCCGGCCTGACGGCCAAGATTTCAAGATGGGACAGCACTACGCCCGGCCCGAAATTCGCGAGAGGGACGGTAGCATCAAGCCGACGGCCCATGGCCTGTCACACGACACCGTGTACATGGCCTGCTGGAAGCATGCGCTCATACTCAACGTTGATCCGCATCCCGAAGTTCAGCACGAAGCCACCTTGATCATAGACTACGTTCACAACGCTCTTCTTGCTTCTCCGGTGGGCGAGGCGGCGCAGGCCTCGATGCGGGATATCCAGCAGCGATCACGGCAGGCAGCGCCTTCGAAGAACACGGCGCAAGCGGCGCAAAGGTCCAGCATGCTTGGAGGACAAGCAACACAGCCACTTCCCCCGCCGGGATTGCTCCGCAGGACGGCCAGTCTGCTCTTCCAGTCATTTGTTGGGGGCGAAGATAGGTCAAGACCTTCGACTCCTGCAAACCCCGCGCCGTCTCGGACCCCTGCGCCGTCCCGCTCACCCCCGTCCGCTCTGGGGCCAGACCAGATGGCAGCTCCTCCGGAGCAGATTGACCAGGCGGCGGCGCCAGCGGCCTACAACATTGCTCGCGAGCCCATGACCGGGGCTCAGGAGAACAGGGATCCCTCCAGACCGCCTCGTCTGCCGCTCAAGAGCAAATTTCTCGAATGGTCCGTCGAGTATTTTCGAGAGCCGCAGATGAAGCCGAGCGAGGCGGATGAGCCCGGCAGCACGGAATACAATGAACGCCTTTGGAGGCGAGCGCGCAACGAGAACATGCTCCGAGAGACTCAGCCTCTCAAGCAGATTGCAGGCTCTCACAAGTGGAACAATCAGCTCGGGATCATGAACAATGGTGCCCAGCCGGCCAAGATGACGTTTCATCAATACGAAGACCACCTGGCCGTCTCGGATGAAGGCAACACTGTCTACCTGTGGGATTGGAAAAAGCAGGGGCGACTGAGCCGGTTCTCGAACGGTAACCCCCCGGGATCCAAGATAAGCGACATGAGGTTCATTAATGAGGATGACCAGGCCTTTCTGATGACGGGCTCCTCTGACGGCGTGATTCGTGTCTACCGCAACTACGACTCGGATCATGAAATTGAACTCGCGACCGCGTGGCGGGCTTTGACGCACATGGTTCCGAGCAATGTCAATTCGGGCATGGTTTTCGACTGGCAGCAGGTGACGGGCCGGGTCCTCGTGGCCGGCGACGTCCGAGTCATCCGCGTGTGGTATGCAGCGCATGAGACGTGCATCATGGACATTCCCGCTCGCTCGGGCTCCTGCGTCACGTCCCTGACGTCGGATCAAATGACGGGAAATCTCTTCGTGGCCGGGTTCGGGGACGGCGCCGTGCGTGTTTTTGACACGAGATTGCGACCCCAGGACTCCATGGTGCGCAAGTGGAAAGATGAATCCGACCGCCAGTGGATCAAGAGCGTCCACATGCAGCGAGGCGGACAGCGCGAACTAGTCAGTGCCAGCCGCAACGGCAAGGTCAAGATTTGGGATATACGGATGGACCGCCCGCTGCACTCATTTCGGACGACGCGGGACACGTTGCGCACAGCCAGCACGCACGAGCATCTGCCCGTCTTCGCCGTGTAAGTGTCTACTTGACTTGCCACGCGCGTGTGGTGGCGAAAAAGGACCAGCGTCTCGTCCCCTCGTCCCCTCGTCCCCTCGTCCCTCTTTTCAGCAGCATTCGCTAACGTTGAATCTTTTTGTGCTAGTGGAACATCTCATCACGCCGTCAAGGTGTACAACCTGGACGGGAATGAGCTCTCCCGCCTGGAGCCGTATTCCAGTTTCTTACAGCAGAACCGAGGCGCTCCCATTTCCGCCACGGCTTTTCACCCCCACCAACCCATCCTCGGGTGTGCCGCCCGCGGTGACCATCACATCAACCTTTTTACCTGCGACCGGACCGAGTCAACGCAGGTCGGTTAGAAGCCTCTCGGCGGCCGTCGACTGAAGCGAACGCGCGTGATCGTTGGTAGACCCGATGTGTTGAGGACTCTCCGTAGTTCTTTCATAGACTTTGAGGCTTGTGTTTCATGCTAAGAGCGTATCGATCATGTACATAGGAGCAGTGTGGTTCATTTGGTTTCATCTTGTCAGCGTGCGCTTTGGTCTTGCTCTCTGGTTCGATTCTTCTACTTGTCTTTCTCGTCGACATTTCCACAGGAGCGGGACAGGACTTCACATTGCAGCAAAGGCGTTGTACGGGGCGATTGGCGTTGCTCGCGTCTGTTTTATGGATTTGACTCTAGTCTCGATACCTTCATAGGGGACAAGTAGTATGAAGGGAATGGGCAGACTAGCGCTTTCACACGCACCTCTCACAGCGGTCGGTTCTGAGCTCAATTTTTACAGCCAGAAGAAGTGCCTATGAACAGAACCCGACCTTCTCTTCGTGATGAACGGCCCAAGCAAACCTGCGTTAACAAGAACATTGAAGCTTTAAAAAAGAATTGACTCGATTTGATACTATTGTACGTTCATACTGTATGTACATTTGTACATCTGTACCCCGCTACCGGAGGCTCTGCGTCATGGTTGGTGGGGGTTTTGACGGGAAGCCCCGCCATTGGTTTTTTGGCTGCCTCTGGCAGAAAAAGAAAAAACTTGGTCATATCCCCTCTGAATGATCTCAACGGCGCGCACACACCTCAGGAGGTCAAGAGCTTTGATCCAACGACAATCCAAAGTCACCATCTGGTCGAAATCGAAGGATCTTTTGATCATTGCTTCTTTGTAATTCTTCTTTCCCCATCTCAGTTCTTGCCACCGCTTCGAATTGGCCCCGAGACTGGGCGGAATCGCTTTCCGGTCGCGCACGCCCAGGTCTGCCATGGCTGAAGACGCCAAAGCACCATCGTCAGGGCCAGCAGGGCCCGCCGAGCCGACGGCCTCGACTGTCGATGCTTCCGCGACCCCCGTTGAAGCCGGCGGCGAGGGCGAGGCCGGACCGTCCAAGAAGGCTCTGAAAAAGGCCGAAGCCAAGGCGAAAAAGGAGGCCGAGAAGGCGAAGCGCGCGGCCGAGCATCAGGCCAAGCAGGCGGCGGCCAAGCAGGCGGCGGCGGGATCATCATCGGAGGACCTGGCCAAGGACAATTATGGCCCCGTCTCGCCGCGGACCAAAGTCGACGCGGAGCGAGTCAAGTTAAAGGACGTCGACGAGTCGATGCTGGGCAGGACGGTCAAGGTCCGGGGCTGGATACAAAACTCGAGGATGCAGGGCGCCAAGATGGCTTTTGTGGAGCTGCGCGAGGAGGGCAACTGGGCGATCCAGGGCGTGGTGGCCGCCAGTCCCGAGGGCAAGCCCGTGTCGAGACAAATGGTCAAGTGGATCGGAGGGCTGACGCTCGAGAGCTTCGTCGTTGTCGAGGGACGGCTGGTAAAGCCGCTGGAGCCGGTCAAGAGCGTCCGCGTGTCGGGCTACGAGCTGCACATGACCAGGTGCTACTGCGTTGCGCCGGGACCCGAGGTCCTGGGCATGGGTCTCGTGGTGGCTGGCAAGGCCGTGACAAACTTTGACGACGACGACGGGCCCGCGGCCGACGACGCCGCCGCCGCCAAGGCCGTCGAGGAGGCGAGGAAGGCCGTCGAGGCTGTTTCGGTGGACAACGTGCCCAGCGCCAGCATGGCGACGCACCTCAACAACCCGGCCATGCACAAGCGCGCTCCGGTCCAGCAGGCCATCGCCGACGTGCGCATGGCCACGCGCAAGCTGTTTGCCGACTATCTCGACTCGCAGGGCTTCAACCAGTTCGAGCCGCCGTGCCTCATCGGCGCCGCTTCCGAGGGCGGCTCCAACGTGTTTGGCATGGCTTACTTTGAGAAACAGGCGTATCTGGCTCAGTCTCCCCAGTTTTACAAGCAATTTGAGATTGCCGGCGGTAGAAAGCGTGTCTACTGTATCGGGCCCGTGTTTCGTGCAGAGAATTCAAATACACCGAGACACATGACCGAGGTGATTTCTCCTTCCACTTCTTTTTCTCTTTCTCCTTCTTTTTCTTCTTTTTCTTCTTCTTTTTCTTCTTTTTTTTTCTTTTTTTTTCTTTTTTTTCTTTTTTTTCTTTTTTCTTCTTTTTCTTCTTTTTTCTTCTTTTTTTTCTTTTTTCTTCTTTTTTTTCTTTTTTCTTCTTTTTTTTCTTTTTTCTTCTTTTTTTTCTCCTTCTTCTTCTTCCTCTCTCTCCCTCTCTTATTTTTTGTCCTTGTCGCAAGAAAGAGATCGGATGGCTGACGTTCGCCCAGTTCACCGGCCTCGATCTGGAAATGGAGATTGAAGACGACTACAGCGAGGTGCGCGACATGCTGGAGCAAGTACTCCTCTACATCTTCCGCGGTCTGGCCACCCGGTGCGCCGAGCAAATCGCCCTGATCAGGAGCGTGTACCCCTCGGAAGAGTTTCTGCTGCCAGAGGCTGGCAAGGAAGTGCGGCTCACCTTTGCCCAGGGCCAGGCCCTGCTCCGCGCCGAGGGGCCCGAAGAGTACCGCAACGTGTCGGACGAGGAGGACATGTCGACACCTCAGGAGAAGGCTCTCGGGGCGCTCATCCGCCAAAAGTACAAGACGGACTTTTACGTGTTGGACAAGTTCCCCGAGGGCGCTCGGCCCTTCTACGCCATGGAAGATCCGGAGAATGCCAGGCTGACAAACGCCTTTGACTTCTTCATGCGCGGCCAGGAGATCCTGTCGGGCGGTCAGCGTATCCATCTGCCCGACGTGCTGGAGGCGCGCATCCGCAAGAAGGGCGTCGATCCCGCCAGCCCTGGCATCAAGGAGTACGTCGACGTCTTCCGGAGCGCGGGCGTGCCTCCCCACGGCGGGGGCGGGATTGGCCTCGACCGTGTCGTCGCGTGGTATCTGAATCTGCCGAGTGTGCATCTGGCCAGCTACTACCCTCGCACGCCCAAGAGACTGATGCCGTAGGACAAAGCACCTGCCTACCTAGTGCCTTCCTGCCTACATATGTACCTGCGTACATTGGTGATTACGTGAGGAGAGAGGTGAGGTGGTGATGGTGTTGATGGTGGTGAGGGTGGTGTTGGTGGTGCGTCGTTCCGGCAGGCAAAAGCGGGGAAAAAGACAACACTGCGCCTTCATTTATTTGGCAGGCAGAAATCCCCCCCCCCCTTCCCAAAAAAAAGAAGAAGAAAAGGGTCCGCTCGGACCAAATACCCGTTGCTCATCCGTTGTGCGGCAATACAAATGTGACCGGATGACGCTTAGAAATGAGCTTCTTGTATCCAACCAATGCCATGTTCTCTGCCATGTTGCTGCCCTTGCCCAAAAAAAGAACGGCAGGCTTTTTAAAAAAGAAAAGATACAATTTCCATTACGGTCGCAGCGAATGGGTAATATTCGGAGTTGGTCGCGTCAACCATCTCGAAAAAGCACGCCATCTCTGCATTCTAGAGTCTCACTTCACCTCGTGAAGAATGAGGCGCACAGGCAAGACCATGAATGTATGAACGCACGTTCGTACCACCTACCTGCTAGGTACCTGCCTAGTAGGTAAGTTGGATCTATCCCACTCACGGGATGGTTTGCGATGGGCAAGGAGACTAGGTAGACAGACAGACCATCTGCTTCCTGCCTCTAATTCCGTCAATGACCTTGCGAAAAATGAAGATGAAGATGAAGAAGAATGAGAGGAGTCGATCAGGCTCGTATCAAGCTTCAAGAGGCGAACTGCAGCACCGCCTAGGATTTGGAGACTCGTGACCAGGCACAGCGCGCAGAATGCTCCAGCCCTACGGCACCAGACTACGTACATGCATTGCTTCTACATGGCAATCGGCCGAGGTGTCTACTAAGCCCAAAGCGGATCTTGGGGGAAGGTGGCAGCATTTCACTAGCTACCTAATGTACAATATGTTCAGTATGTAAAGTAGCTGTGTCATGCGGCAAAAAGGTCGTTCTTTTGTGTGGTTGAAGCAAGGGAAAGAGAAATCGATGGTTCATGGAGATGGGGATGCAGATACTCGGTTAGTCCTTCTTACATTGCCAAGGGGCCATGTAGTGTAAGAGTGTAGCATCCTTATACTTTACGCCGCGCCGGGATGATGCGTCTGCATCGATGACGGAAGGGTGACTGTTTTTCTTCTTTTCGCACACTCTCTGTCTCTCTCTGAATTTGTTTCTGAGGGGAGGGCAGGGGTGTGATGTGGTTTCACAAGGATGACATGGGGCAGAACGGCTCGGGATGGATGACGACGGTAAGGCTGTCTTGGCTGGCTGCAGGGGCTGAAGCAAACGGAGAATTGAGGAGGAATTTGGCCGACAAGGCTCCGTCTGAAACAGACTCAGCCGTTTGAAGAGAATAGAAATGGAAGTTAAAATAAGATACGTTTGGGCTTTTTTATACATGTACGTGTCTTGTTGATGATACGCTGTAGTGTACAAGATCAGGTCAGGCTGCGGGGGGCCGACCCAGGAAAGCGGGTTGAGGAGAGTTGGGGGAAGATGGAATAGAAAGAAAGAGGCCCACAAGTAATGAAAAGCAAGAGAAAGGGGAGATGGTTTTTATTTTATTTTTTGGGAGTGGTTGGTTGGTTCGGACCTACACTATGTTTGGATGTATGTATGTATGTTTGTATGTATGTATGTATGTATGTATGTTTGTATGTATGTATGTATGTATGCATGTATGTATGTATGTGCATATATATGTATGTACGTATGCATGTAGTAATATGCTTGCATATAATGTAGGCCAAGGAGGTTTCATCCTTTTCGTTCCCGCCCGCCCCCAAGGCGACCGGATGTCATCCGAGAACGCTCGCTTGATGCGGTCTTCACTTCCAGACTTGGACAACGCCGCGGCTTTGCAGTAGATACGTAGATACATCGCTGCTGCTGCTGCTGCCGCCAATCCCATCCCGTCCAGAAAAGGGACCGGCAGAGTGGACTGACATGTGACGGCATCCCTGCACGGATGGGAAAAAAAGCTCAGTCGTGGGCGGTTCCAGACCCCAGCCGTGCGTCCCGCCTATCTCTGCAAGCCGACCCCGAATCTGGTAAGACGTCGGGAAGACTCTCGGAGCACCTAGAGTACTAGCTCAGAACCACCGTGAACGTGTGTACATATTATAACGTGTCAGACGTCAAATAGTCGCTAGGGATTCGGTAGATTTGGGGTCGGGCGCAAAAAAAAGGCCAGAGGTCAGAGATACAGACACGGCAGGGCAGAAATGTACAGTCGTGCACGTAGCGCCGCCTCGCCGCCCCCTTTCTCCTACTCGTCCTCGTCCTCGTCCTCATCCTCGTCATCTTCCATCCCCCACCACCAAAGAGGCAAGGTAGAAAAAAAGAAAAAAAAAAGAGTGAGAAAAAGTGCAGCGCTAGGGGGGTGGTCGTCGTCGCCTTGCCTGGCCTGGCCTGGCGTGTCCGCCCGCCGCACGTTTTCGTTGCCTGCCTGCCTGCCAAACACCACACAGCGCCGGACCTGGCATTCCCTGCCTACATGCCTGCTAGGGACATGCCGAATAATGTAGGCATGTACCATTTTATACGTGGCAACATACCGCATGTACTTGTTATACCTGCCTACATACAACATAGCATGCGACTTTCCATGCTGATCCCAGCCTCTTTCGATTCTTGCTCCGCCTTTTTATTTTTTTCCCTCTCATCTTTTTCTCCTTCTCATCCTGCTCTCTGCTTCAGCTCTGCTTCCTCTTCGCGCTCATACGCCGCCTTATCCCCGTCCCGCTTGGCTTCGAGTCCGCATTCTTTCGGTTCATGGAACAAACTAATAGGGAGAGAAGAAGGAAAAAAAAAAAAAAGTCCAACGCCACACCACCCAATCTTCATTGAGACGCACGCTTGGGACCGCCTCGTTCCTTAATAGTCCCGCGGATTGCCTCGTTTCCGACGACGTTTCTTTCTGCCTTGTCTCACCCAATTTGGCCCCCCCGCATTCGCAGTCTCGTGCTAGATCTCATGAGGATATAGATACATAAATTGCAGCAAAAACTTCGAGGCCCCTTTTTTTTTTCTTCAAAAAGCTCGTCCGTTTCTGATCCTCTCCTTATTCTCTTTTTTCTTATTCTCTTTTGTTTTTGTATGAAACAATTATTATTAGCTTCCCTTCGCCTCTCCCGCGGACTTGGTCATTGATCATCTTCATCTTTCACAATCTAGACCTTCCTTGTCGTCGGCTGCCATGGATTTCTCAGCACAGTACCAGTATCCTGGCGGCCAGCCCTATCAGAGCTTCATATCCATTCCGCCATTGACGCCCAACCACTCCCACTCGACGACTTCCGACGACTTCAACACCGCCTCTCCTCCCGTGAGTCCCTTCAACCCTCGACGGAGCCCGGCCTTGCCTTCCTTGCCATTGTGTCTCAGGCACACGGTCCCAGAGCTGCTTGTTCCTTGCAAAAACTGACACTGCTCCCCCCCCGCTCGGGGGACTCCAGGAAAGGTACGACGATGTCAATCCTGAACAAT
Organism: Hypocrella siamensis; assembly: GCA_000731825.1. Taxonomy (NCBI): domain Eukaryota; kingdom Fungi; phylum Ascomycota; class Sordariomycetes; order Hypocreales; family Clavicipitaceae; genus Hypocrella; species Hypocrella siamensis. The sequence continues at coordinate 1,796 of JMQE01001636.1, read as the reverse complement.
TTCAGACCTACGACTTCACTCAGGCCGCGACCTTTCCTCATCCGTCTCAGCCTCAAAACACCCATTTCTCTGGTCCTCCAACCCCGCCAAATCCCGCCCACTTCACAAACTCTCGGCATCCACACCAGCCCAAGTCAACCTCGCAAATGCAACACCCACCCGGTCTCGTCGACAGCGCTGCCGCAGGCGGTGATGTATTTGACACCCAGTTTGAGGGTCTCATGGACGATGCGAACCTGTTCCGGGGGGGCAGTGACGAGGATGAAAGCTTGCGTGCAACCGCCAGCGGCAAAAAGCGGAGGCAAGAACAGAACCGCAAATCGTGAGTGACGGCCCATACGCAGCTTCTTCTTCTTCTTCTTCTTCTTCTTCTTCTTCTCTTTCTTCTTTTTTTTTTTTCTTCTTCTTCCTTGCTTTAGATTTCCTTTTCCCCTTATTAGCGCACATGTACCTTTGTCCACCATGGAAACTCAAACCTTGTCGTCGTCTAACTTGTTTCCAGGCAACAGGCTTTTCGGCAACGGAAAGAGAAGCATCTCAAGGACTTGGAGATGAAGCTGGCCAGCCTAGAGGCCGCCCAACAACAAACGTCTGTTGAGAACGAGAGCTTGAAGCGCTCTCTCCAGAAAGTCTCGACCGAGAGAGACATTCTCAAGGCCACGTCCACCGTCGCCATGGGTCACCACAGCTCTCAGTCTCCCGAGCCGGCCATGACTGGCCCGATGAACTACAGGCCCACCGATTTCTACTCCAACGTTCTTCAGAACCACGACAACAAGTTCCCTTCGCATCGCATCACCACGTCCGACGACGGTCAGCGGCTGCTCGCCGCCGGCGCAACCTGGGACTTCATCATCAACCATGAGCTCTACAGGCGTGGTCTCGTTGACGTCTCCAACGTCAGCGAGCGTCTCAAGACGTGCGCCCGCTGCGATGGACAGGGTCCCGTCTTCTCCGAGGCGTCCATCATCCATGCCATTGAGGAGAGCGTGGCCAGCGGCTCAGACGACCTCTTATAGTTGGGGCCGGCGAGGGCTCTCCGACATGCTCGCCACAACTTTTCATCAGAAGAAAACATGATTTTAATGATTTTTTACATCTTTCGGGCAGCGACAGCAGGTGTTCATGTTAAGCAAGAATTGAGGGAGATTATGAGGCTGAAGGAGATGGGAGGCCCAACTGTAACCACCAAGTTGGTCTGTTTGTGCAACAACCAATTTTATTTTATTTTATTTTATTTTTGTAAAGTAAGAGAAACAGCAAAAACCCAAAAACGAGTCATCATGTTTCTTTCCTCCACGCGTGTTGGAGAAATGACGTAGGCCAGACTTTAAAAGATGGCGGCAATGTTTGAACCGCGCTGTATAGTATATTCAGCCTTGTGGGGACACGTCACTTTTGTTGCGGCGTGAGCTTTTGATGACGACCCCCCCCTAACCAGGGGCGAGGTCTTGTTTCCGACGGACCGACGGACGACAGCAGACACGTCATAGCAACGCTATTCTGTTCTATATTGTTCTGTATTTGAGAAAAGAAACCTGGTTTCTATGACAAACCGACCAGGGACATTTCAGCTAGTGAATGCATTTCTCTAACAAGCATCGAGGCGGAATGGCAAGCGTTTGTATTGGATCAATCCGCACATGTAAACATGTACATTGCTCAAGTTCTAGAATGACGTCGATATCCTCTGCTCTGTATTCCCCTCTTCAAAGTTCGATCGAACTGTCAGCCAAAACTTCAAACACTCTCATCAAAGGCACGCTTTCCAGCAAGCATTTCCCCCTTCCCCCCCC
>JMQE01001635.1:0-14751 GCA_000731825.1 Hypocrella siamensis | reverse complement strand
GGGGGGGGGGGAGGGGAGAGGGGTTCTCTAACCCGGAAAGAAAATAGCCGTCCGCGGCCGCGAGGACCTCGTTGACGTCGAGGACCATTGCCGCCATCCATCTCGACATGCTCTCTCGTCTCTACGCCTCGCTGCGGCAATCACAACGGGTGACTGGCAACGTAGCGACGTACTCGATTTCGTCGTGGTCGCCCAGAGCCATTGTGGGCCAGGCGCAGCACAGCCCAGACGCTTCATAGCCAAGCCCCGGATTGAAAGTGTCGCAGCTGCAGAAGCGATGCGGTCATTCTGGGCAACTGTTTGACAGAAGGAGAGCTTGTGAAGGGGACATTGTGCTGAGGGGGACTTGATGTCACCGGCCGAGCTGCACGTGGGGCAACTAGCAACGGCATGGGCAGTGGATAGGCACCTAGGTACATACTGGAGATGCCATGTGGATGTGGAAGAGTCTATCCTTCCCCCACGCGCACCATGTCCCATTTCACTCTAGACCGGTTTGGACGTGTTCTATAACATCTTTACCAAATGGTCACTCCAGTGAGTAGGTACTAGGTAGTGTAGGCAGATAAGCAAATACATACCTACTACCAGTCCGGTCTCTCTCGAGTTTCAGAATCAACGGCGCCGGCTACATGCGGCTACATGCTAACAACGCATCTCCACACCGCCCTTGCTCACAGTCAGGTACTTGACACCCTTGTACGGCTTCACTCCTTCTCCCAAGCCTCGGCTTTTTCTCGTGTCAATCATGATGCTGTCCACCTTGAGCCCACTTGCCAGCCATCCCTTGACAGTGAAGCTGACTGATGCTGAGCTCGGCATGAGAATCTTGTTTTGTGCCACCCTCTTGGCGTCCTGCTCGCCGCCGTTCTCCTCCGCCCCGGACGGTGTTTTCTCCTTGGCCAAGGGAGGAGCACTCTGATAGGGCTCGTGGTAGGAGTAGTCGTTGCTGAAGGCGAAACCGCTCGGGTCAAACTCGTCGGCCTCTTGTCCCTTGGCTCCTACCACGGTGCAGCGCAGGCCAAAATGTGAGGCAGGGCCGGACGGCTCTTTGGTAGGGACGTGCCATTCCAGGATCCTTTCGACCGGGTTGAAGCTGGCGTCGCCTCGGCTGGGCCGAATGTCGGAGAGATTTCTCACGTCCTCTGGTAACGGGATGGTGACGGTCAGTTCCTCGAGCGACGGCGCTCCCGAATGCGGCGAGCCGACCCTCGCTGAGCCGATGCCACGGCCCCCAAACTGACCTGCGCCCGACGATGAAGAACTCTGGCTGCCAGAAAGGATCTTGTTCACTTGGACCCTAACCTCAAAATCAGATCCCGTGGGACCCAGACCCGTCTTCATCTCCAAGTTGACGGGCAACTTGAGATGGTTGACACCCAAGCTCCCGGTCTTGCCATTAGTAAAAGGCAACAAATCCACTTCGTATCCGGCCAGGATGAAGCGGCCATCGGGGGGTACGAAGCTGAGTTCGCCGGGCGATTCTTTCCACCTGTTCAGCCGCACACAGGGATGGAAGACGGGCAGCTCCATGATGCCGCCGACATTGTGCTTTCCTGACGGGCTGCTCAGGCTCAGCGTCACGTCGGGGACCCCGGAAACCTTGGCGGTGAAGGCAATGGAGCCATTGGCAAAAGCCGCCAGTGGTCTCCCCGACGGAGCAAGCGTCACGGACAGCGACTCTATGACATCAGCGTACAGCTCGTTGGACGTGTGTCGGACATTGGCCCGTCGCCAGGGCAAGGCCGGTGTGTTGGGCGCGGGTAACGCAGGTGTTGATGGATTGGAAAAGTTGGAAGATCTGGTTTGTGAGCTCGCTGGACTTGAGGAAGACAAGAATCAGATAAGAAGGAAATGAAGACGTGAACAAGAGAAGGAGAAGAAGAAAGAAGTAAACAACCCTTCAGATAAAAAGGCTGTCGACGTACCCTGGCAGGTTGATGCTTCCCAGTAGCTTACCCATCCACCCCTCGATCTCGATATTTTCCCTCAGCGCATTTGGCTCGGTCGTGCTGATGGTGCCGGCATCGCACATCTCCGTAAGCAGCTGGGCAACGACATCGTAGTTGTTCTCTATCTTGACGGCGAGCAGCGGGGCACCGAGGAAGTCCTCAAAGGCGTCGACGACCCTGTGCAGGAACTCGAGCACCAGGAGAGGCTCAATCTCGCCGGACGAGGTCGCGAGGAAGAGGAGATTGGCGTGGTCAAGACTGAAGACGAGGGTGGCAGGGCTGGTGTTGGGGAGATATAGCAGGTTCGGCCTGGGAGTTGGCTGCTCCAAGTAGAGGGGCAGCAGGTGGGATGCGGAAAGCGGCCGGCCGGTGTAAGTGTGCGATAGGATGGGGTTCCTGGACCTAGGTAAGTTAATTGAGCGAGGGCATCGGCGATGAGGCGGACCTGTGATCGTCGTAGATGTGCAGCGCCTCGATGACGCCGTTCATCTTGTCGACGCCTGGGAGGCGGGTATGTGGTGGTGGTGGAGGTGGTGGGAGAGCAGGTTGCTTGCTGCAAATGTAACGCACTGCGGCGGCCCATGTACCGCAAAAGCTCCAGGCAAAGTCACCGAAGCTTGCTTTGCTTCAACGTGGCTGTGATGACTAACAGTGCATTCGATCCACACCGCTGCCACTCGGTCACCTCGTTTACTCGAAAAAAACAACAGCTTTGCTGCCATTGGAAGTAGCAGCGAGCGGCAGCAACGTTAACTTTGCGCCATCATGGCTGGCGACAAAGTCGCCACTGTCCAGTCCCTCGACAAGCCAGAGAACGTCCACGGTCTTCTCCGTCAAGACCGCGGCGACGACTGTCTCAGCTGCAGAATTGTCGGTAAGAAGGAAAAAAAAAAGCACGCCAGACGATGCTCTACCTAGCCACCTCTCCACCTCTTTTTTTTTGGTAATGTTGTATTTTCACTTTGTCTTTCACTAACCGGGGTGTTTGTCTCATCGTCAGGAAGCGGCGCATTCTTCGGCTTGGCAGCATACAGCTACTTCTCGGGCACGTCACAGCTTGAGAAGCAGCAGCAGGTCTTGCTACAGAACAAGTCCATCTTTGGCATGAGGAGCCGCCGTGCCGGCATCGCGGTCATCTCGCTGGGATTTGTGTGGATGGGACTCTGGCGAGCATTCAAGTGACGGACGGGCATGCAATACTGCCAAGTAGCTTCGCCATGGCTGTGGTCAAGGTTTGGAGATATGGAGACTAGGCGTGAGGGGAATGAACTTCATATAAGTTTATTGAAACACAATCGAAAATAACGAGAGAGATAAGCAGATTCGATACTTGCTCGGTTCGTAGGTTAAAAAAGGCATGTTTGATATGTACGAACGCCACAGTTAAAGTCCATCGGCCCCACTCCAGCTTACCTCTCCAACATCGAAAAGCTCATCAGGGCCTCACGACCAAGCAAACACCAACAGCACGGCACTGGCAGGGGGGAGGCAGCAGGACAATTCGCAAGAGCGCGCCGCACCCAGTCACCTCTTTTACACAAAAGCAAACGAAAAGGCTCGTTGAAGCCTCCGCGAGGCTGCACGCACACCCACCATGCCCATCACCATTCTGCGCCCTCAGCTCAACACCCCAGCGCTCCCGACGACGTCAGACTCAGATTCCGACTCGGACTCGGACGGCGGCGCCGCAATACAGCAACATGCGCCCCTTCGAGCGGCCAAACGCCGCAGACGGAGCGACGACGGTCTCGCCGACGAGATTGTCACTCCCGGAACGGTCATCACTTCTGACCCCCAGTGGATGCGGTACGCCTTGTCCCTCTTGATCCTCCCTTGTGTTTTTATATTATTTTTCCCTTCGTCGCAGAGCCATCCACGCGAGTCCCAACACAATATCATCCAGGCCATCAGTCTGGAAGATGAAAGCAAGGGAAGAAGAAATCTAGCTGACCTTGCTCAAGCGGCCACGGGACGTACATTCCCGCGTCGACACAGGCAATTACGTCGTCGCTGGCCGGCACACTGACCAAGACGAACAAGCTGCTGTCGGTGCGGCCGCTGCGGGCCCGATACACGCCCGAGATCGGGGACCTGGTGGTCGGGCGTATCACCGAGGTCCAGGCCAAGCGGTGGCGCGTGGACGTGGCGGCGTCGCAGCTGGCCATTCTGCAGATATCGGCCATCAACCTGCCGGGTGGGATACTCCGGAAGCGCACCGAGACGGACGAGCTGCAGATCCGGTCCTTCTTCGCCGAGGGTGATCTGGTTGTCGCCGAGGTGCAGCAGCTGCACCAGGACGGGGCGGCGTCGCTTCACACCCGGTCCCTCAAGTACGGCAAGCTGCGCAACGGCGTTTTCGTCGGCGTCTCGGGCACCGGCGGCGGCGGCGGCGTCGTAAGGTCCAAGAGGCAGGTCTGGACCATGGACGCCGCCAACGGCGCCGCCAGCATCGACGTCGTTCTCGGCGTCAACGGGTACATCTGGATCAGCAAACACGTCGACACCGACGCCGCCCCTGGCACCGACGCTGCCGGCATCAATAGGATGGAGGAGAGCGTCAGCAGCAGGGTCTACTCGAGCCAGAACGACGTCATCGATGTCGCCACCATGAGGGAGATTGCCAGGTGCCGCAGCGTCGTCCTGGCCCTGGTCCAGCACGGCCTGAAGGTCGACGAGGATACCGTCTCTAGGGGCTATTTGGAGGCTGTCGAGATGGCCAGGGAATCGCCCGACGACGACGCTGACGACATGTACCTCGGCGGGGAGAGGGGGAGCAGGCTTGCTGCCATTTTGACGGCCAAGTAGATGATTCCTCGTCAAGGATGGCGACTTGGTTCTCGAGGCATACACTCTACCGTCATGGAGTCAAACTTCAAGGCATTTCAGAAGAAGAGAGAAGGAAAGACAGAGATGAAGAGAGAAAAAAATTAATGACGATCCAAGTCATCGTCATGCTAAAGACGATATCTGTCTGCATCCGCCCTTTGAGATACTTCTTCTCTATTAAAAAAGGAGATCGCTCGTATGGAAAAATGCCCCAAGTCGGCGCGCCTCTTCCGACCTCGCCATGCTACCTGCCCAACCACGGATTTGAATGTGCATCGTGCTTCAAGTACCCCATCATCAATATGTTCGCGTCCAGGTCATCATTTCTCCAACCCAAGCGATTCAAGGTCGGCAGTCAGAGGCCATCACCTCACCACCGTCTCAACCTTTGGGAAGCCCTCCCATCACCATGGCCAGAGCCAATACTTGAATCCCGAATTGACCTTGCCGTCCCGGTCAAAATTGGGCCTCTCTGCAGTGAGAAGGTGGTGGCGGTCCAGCTCGGAGGACGAGTATGGCATGTAGCGCACGCGGAGCACCCTTTCAGCCCATCCCGGCACCCGCGCGATGACACGCTGATGGCTGAAGGCCTTGAAGGAATAGTAGCCATGGTAGTTGCCCATGCCGGAACCACCGACGCCGCCGAATGGTGTATGATTGATCGCGGCATGGAAGAAGGCGTCGTTGACGGTGGCGCCGCCCGAAGTGACGTTGCCAAGGACTATAAACGATCTCTTTAGCAGGTGGAGAAGAAGAAAAGGGGGGCCGGGGGTTGAAGAAACGTGGCAGACGGAGAGGGGCAAACTCACCTTTCTCATTCTCCTCGTCAGAACCAAAGGTGAAGAGTGACAAGGGCGTGGGGTCCACATTGTTGGCCACGTCAATGGCCTCGTCTAGACTGTCAAAAGGCATGATGGACCAGATGGGACCAAAACTCTCCTCCACCATCATGCTATCATGGATGCTGTCGACCACGACGGCGGTGGGCTCGATCCAGAGCGTCCGCTCGTCCGAACCGCCGCCCATGACAATCTGGCCCTTGGTGTTGTTGAGCATCTTCATGATACGGTCGTAGTGGCCCCGGTTGACCATGCGCGACAGGTCGCTGTACTTGGCCCCGTCTGGCATGAACTTGCGGTACTGCTTGTTGATCTCAAAGATGAACTGGCCCATGACGCTGCGCTCGACGAGGACGTAGTTGTGGGAGAGGCACAGCTGGCCGGCATTGAGGCACTTTTGCCACAGGAGGCGCCTGGCAGCCAGCTTGACGTTGCCGTTTCTCGTGACAAAGGCCGGGTTCTGGCCGCCGAGCTCGAGTAGGACGGGGGTGAGGCTCGAGGCAGCTTTGGTGGCAATGATGGCGCCGGTCTTCTTACCGCCCGTGAACATGACCTTGTCGAACTTGTGCTCCATGACGTGCTTGGTCTCCTCGACGGCGCCATTGATGCACGTGTAGCAATCCGGGTCCAAATACTCGTCGAATATCTTCTTGATGACCATGGCGGAGTGGGGAGAGAGTTCAGAGGGCTTCAGGACGACGCAGTTGCCGGCGGCGATGGCGCCGACTACGGGGGTGAGGTTGAGCTGGAAGGGGTAGTTGAACGCGCCGATGATGAGGATCTGGCCCAGGGGCTCGTTCCGGATGCGCGGCCTCATGGGCCAGTAGACCATGGGCAGGTCCTTGACACTCTCGTCCTTGGCCCAGGAGCCGAGCTTGTTGGCCACGTTGATGGCCTCGTTCTTGACCCAGTCCATCTCGGTGATGTTGGCTTCGAACTTGCACTTTCCCATGTCCTTCATGAGAGCCTCCTCGATGAGATGGGCGTTGTCGACCACGCCCCAGTAGAGCCTGCGGATCTGCTGCCGTCGAAATGCAAGGTCCTTGGTCTTGTTGGTTCGGTATGTCCTGCGTAGCCGCTCGACCCTGGCGGTGATTTCGGCAAGGGGCGTCGGCGAAAAGGCGGCAATCGCCTCATGCGATTTGTAGTAGCACGCCATGGCGATATAGAATCGGGGAATTTGGGGGAGAGACACGATGGTGAGCGAGGTGGCCGCGCCAAGGGTTTAGGGGATGAATGGGATGTGCTGTATATTTGTATGTGTAGGCATGCAGTATGTATGCAGTATGAATGTAGGTATGTATGGGATATGCAGGTTGATATGGGCTGGAGCTGGCAATAGCAGTGGCAGGACTGTCCTTGCCGATCAAACCGGTGTCCGGAATGACGACGAGAATGGCAAGAGCGTGTGAGCGCTCTTTCTACGCTGAAGTGGATAGAATGGCACGGCATGGCACAACACGGCATGGCACGGCTCGGCATGGAAATCTGGGGAACGAAACGGTGTTTGAGCTTGTGACGCCGTGACTTCATCATCGTCCAAGCTGCGTGCTGTGCCCAACAGGAGTGAGCACTCCGAATTGGGAGACGGCGGAACATGTCTGTCCTACAGGGCTCAGCCAATCAATAAGTTACCTCGGCTGGAATCTGGCAGAAGGTCCTATGTGCTCGAATCTGCCTCTCTTGCATGGGCCGACGCACGGCTCATCCCCTGCCATCACTTTCCAATTTCCTGCATCTAGATTCGTCCGCGATATGCCGCCGTCTATCCGCCGCGATCAGGCCGCTTGGACGACCGACGGGCTTGCCGTGCTATCGACTGGACTACTCCGTATTGGTGATTGGACCAGACCTCAGAACCACTCCGTATCCACTCAAGTTTTCGTCCCAGTTTGGCAGGGACCACCCCTATAACAGTCTGGTCTGGTTTGGTCTGGTGCCCTCAGCTTTCAGCTTCGGCTATATTAACACAACAGGCGCCTTTGGAAGGAATAGAAGACGTCGGAACGATCCACGCACGGATGCCTGTTTCCCCTTGTCTCCGTTTCCCTGCACAGGGGCGGCCAGCACGGGGCGAGGGGCGGGCTTCCATGGAAACAATACGGTACGCCTACGTGCTTGGCCTGACTACGAGACAGTTGTTCCGGTCCCGATATCCCATGCTTGATGTTGATGAGCACAAAGGCGCTTCTAGATTTCACTTTGACAAGGGATGAGACGCTGCGCGGTCAAGCACGAGACTCACACGTCAGATACGCACGCATGCTCTGCCGAAACATGACAAGTCCAGCGCGCGATGCTCAGTGCTCAGTTTCATGGCTTGCACTACAGCATGGCTGGTCTCTCTCTCTCTCTCTCTCTCTCTCTCTCTCTCTACGGGTGACGTCGGTGTTGTCTTCGCGGCACGCAAGATCGCGAGCGCAGACGAGGAAAGCTCAACACAGCAAAGAGCCCGGACTGTACGCGTGGCCAGTCAAAATGTGCTCTCTTTGGCCCACTGTAGATGCTGCATTGTTCAGTGTTGATGCATGCTTCATTCGTTGTACACGCCTCGGCCTGTCCGAGCCAGGGCTGTTTTTGCCAGCCCTTTGAAATATAATACAGAGTCCCAAGGGGAACAAGTGAACCTCCTCTGTCATCTCCTGGCGACCTTTGCAAATTTCGGCGCAGGCACCGTCTCCGCGATTCTTTGCTTCTCCTGCTCCTCGGCCAGCCTTCCCATCAGGTAGCCGTCAATCACCTTGTTGCCGTCAATCAACAAGCCCTGCTGGGCTTTCTCCGAGTCGGCAATGGCAGCTTGTCGACGGAGGTCATCCAGCTCCAGCCGCCGCCGCTGCGTCATCCGCCACTCGTCTGGAAATCGAGGCTTCTCCTTGATCCGGTGATGTCTCAGATCGAGAGGCACGTCCTCAAAGGTGTCGGTGGGGTCCTGAGCCGCCGCAATGAGGTCGTTGACAAGATTCAAGAGGTAACTTTTGTTCTGGGCCTGGTGCTCGTAGCTCTCGCAGCTGATTTTGACGAGCTCCTTCTCCGGGTTGTACCGGGGGCCGGCGAGCTTGATGAGCTTGGACGTCTGGACGGGCGTGAGCTTGAGGTCATCGGGGGCGAATTGGACAACGACCTTGGACTCGGCCGGGTGCGCCTCGCCCATGTATGTCGTGTACCGCCATCGAAGAACTTGATCCGGCTCGGGAGGTGTGAATGGCTTGGCGAATTCTGTCGAGCGCAAGAGACAATCAGCAGAGCTCTGAGGGGGCAAGATGCTTTTTGATCATATTTGTCGTGGTACTCACTTGCCAGGAGAGGCATCTCCCACACCGCCAGACGCGCGTAATGTCTCATGTCTCGCACCTCATCCAGCTTGCCGTGTGCCATGGACGTGATGTCATCCTCGTCAAACTCATCATGCTCCTCCGTGTTGGTGTCGGGGTCCTCTTCGTCGAACCAGAAGGACGACTTGTTTGGCTTCTCGCCCAAGTCGTCCTTGAGCAAGTCTTCTTGCAGCGACCGTTCTTCAGACGATAAGCCAGGCGTCTCTGCCAGTTTTGCCTTGACGAATTCGTCTATCGTGTTGTGGCCGTTCGCCTTGGCCAGCTCGTCGAGCTGTCTGAGCCCCTGCGGTGTTGCCGTCTCAGCAAAATTCCTGCTCATGATTTCCAGGTCTAGCTGCACAGGTATGTCCTCCTCGCTTTCGCCCTGTCCCTCTTCAGCCCTCTTGGCCCATCGTGCAGGGGACGTGATCAAGGTCCGCCGCCGGGTCTGCTGCTGTTGAACGTGGAGCCGCGGCCGAGCTGGGCCTTGATTTTTGAACGTCCTGCGACATGCCAGCGCGCACAGCCTGCCGACATGCGAAGCCGGCGTCATGTCTCGTAGGTGCGCTGATTGTGTTGCGTGTGGTGTTGGGAGGGAGTTTTTTCCAACGAAAATCGCAGCTTGGAGTCAGGAAAGCTGGGCGATTCTGCCGGGGATTTCCCAGTGCTTGGCTCCACAAAAAAAGAGCTACTAGATATGTAGGTATCTACCTAGCACCTACTAGGCACGGCGGATCGTTTGGTGGTTATAGTTCCTCAGCCGCGACTGCACTCACCACGTTTGGATTGACGGGCCGGCATCGCCAGCCATGAAGTAAGCAGGCTTCAGAAATGTCGCCACCTCCGAGCGACATGAACAAATTCTGTCTCGTCACCGTCGGCGCAACTGTCGGCTTCAGGGCACTGACGGAGCAAGTCGTCGACCCGACGTTCTGGGCCTTTCTCCAAGCCCAGGGCTTCACTGCTCTCCATGTCCAGTGCGGACCAGACGCGGCATGGGCCAGCGAGCGGTTGTCCCGCCTCAAGGACCAGGTCCCCGACGGACTGCACGTTGATGTGTTTGACGCCAGGAAGAATCTTTTGAAGGAGGAAATGATGCTTTGCCAGGCCCGACCGGGCCAACGGGCCCAAGGCATGGTCATCTCTCATGCAGGTTAGCTGAGGCCTGTCTCTGTTTACACGATTTGATGCTGCGAGTCAGGCTCCAAGAAGAGGTGGTCGAGAGGAACATGTTCACCCACAAAAGCAAAGGATGGGTCGTTGCAATTTGGTATTGAAGCGAAATCAACACGAGCTATATCCACTCTTGCCTCATACTAGTAGATTTGTTTTTTTTTTCTGTTTTTTCTTAAAGAGAGAGAGAGAGAAAGAGAGAGAGAGAGAGAGAGAGACATGAAAGCGAACAAAGGAGAACCCAGCTAACACGACTGAATTCGTGCCCAGGCACAGGCACCATCCTCGACGCATGGCGGGTCGGCGTCCCGCTCGTCGTCGTCCCCAACACCAGCCTGCTTGACGACCATCAGACGGAACTAGCTGAGCATCTCGCAAAGCAATGCTATGCCACCAAGGCCTCGGCGAGGTGGGCAGACGCTCAGACGACACCCATTTCCCCATCGTCTTTTCTCTTTCCCCTTCTGTTCTTCTACTCGGCCTTCTCTGCTGACTCTGGACACGCACCGCAGTCGAACCGATCTCCAAGAAGCGATCCACAAGGCGGCTCTTCTGTGGGAGGAGAATCCAACGACTCGCTGGCCGGCGCACAGCGTCCGGCGCAAGGACGCTGCTTTCTTGTCCATTTGGGACATCAGTCTGGCGGGGGATCTGAGGAGGGAGGAGGCTTCGAAAATGGCGCTTGGCTAGGTACCTACGTGACCGCAACGGTGAGAGTTGCGACGCTCTCTTTCTAGCTCCCTTGGTTTCCTCGATGTGGTCCTGGCACGGCTTGTGTGTTTGCAAGGGGGGTTCTGCGCGTGTGCTCACCAGCTTTGGAATCTACGAGTACAGTGTTTGCTGAGTCAAGCCGAGTGCGTACACTGTTTCAACACGAGTTGCATGTCCACAAAGGACTGTACGCGTATAAGGTCGACAGAACATGCATAAAACATGCGCACCTATCTGCTAGCCTGTCCATCTAGCTTTTGCCATTGTCCATTCGAGGCACCCATCATACCCTCTTCCTTTCTCTCTTTTTTTTAAAAAAAAACCCAAAACCAAAACCAACCCATGACGTAGTTCCTCCCGAGACCCTGTAGAGCGTCACACCGCATGCCACGCAAGCCAAGTGCGCGTCAACAAATCCTGCATACGTACGTCTACCTATTACGAGCCTAACATACTATCCGGTGCTTTCCATGACACAGACATCTCGCACATGCTCAAAGTAGCCACACACGTCATCTCTCTTATAGTAATCCATGTCCAAGCATTACATTCATGGAGCTTCGCCCGCCCCTCGATGACTGTATTGTCACAAGGGAAAAAAAAAGGAATATGCTAGAGAAGTAAAAATGTCTCTTTTTGGGTAGGCTGTCGAAATAAAAGTCCTCCGCCACGAGGTGAATTTCTCGCTCCGGCTCAGCCGGTGCCAGGACATGCCCAGAAGTACTGTACTCTCCTTCGGGGGTTGGGATTTCACCCGGACTAAAAGAAGAACATGGATGATGTGTCTGCCGGTTACCAAAGAAACGCCGCGTACATTGAGCATTAAGACAGAATCGCAATGGGCTGTTTGTTGCGAAAAGGAAACTCATGACGCATCCAGGGGCCTGCCCAGATACAAATGACTATATTCTTTGGTACACGGTCGAATTAACGCGGCAGGCGGACGAAGACGGAGGACGAAGAAAACAAGCAAGTTTCAGGTCCTTGTCCAGCCCAGTCGTCTACGGCAAGTTCTTGACGCTCCAAATCTTGACCGTCGCATCGCCTCCAGCGCTGGCGACCCGCCCCCCCTCGATCCAAGCCACGCCATTGACCCCGTCCTTGTGTGCGTTGGCAGCCTTGATCCTCTTGCCCTGGTTCCTCTTGTCCAGGCACCACACGTAGACGTTCGTGTCCAGGCTGCCGCTCGCCGCGTACGCACCGCTGTCGTCCCAGTCAATGCACGTCACGCGCGCCGTGTGCGCCGACCACCGGTCCGATGCAACCTCCCACGTGCCGGTCGCGTAGACGTAGATTTTGCCGACGCTGTTGCCGGCCGCCAGGTGCGAGCCGTCCCTTGAAAAGGATAGCGCGGAGATGAGGCCGGTAGGGTTGGTTATTGTATGCGTTTCTGCCAGGCCGCCGTCCGAGTCGGCCTTGTACACCCTGGTTGAGTTGCGATCGGCCCCGACGACCACCCAGGTTCCCGAGACAGCAATGGCGGTTGGGGAATAGTCGACCTGCGTCTCCTTGAGCAGCTTTCCGCCGGCGTAGACGGCGACGGAAGAGACGGTGGCGACAAAGATGAGCCCGTCGGAGGCGCTCGCGCTCACCCCTCGTGGCTGCGCGGGGAGCTTGATAGGCCCGCCGACAAACGTGCCGGCCGATTCGTCGGCCGTCTTGACCGTGTCGTCCCAGGCGGCGGTAAAGACCTTGCCCGAGGAGGCCGTGATGCCCACGACCTGGTTCGTGTGCGCCTCCCCGTCCACGACGCTGGCCATGCCGGCTTCGACGTCCCAGTAGCACAAACGGCCGTCGAAACTACCCGTCCAGAGAGCAACTCCGGTTCCCTTGCCGCCGCCGGAGGAGGACCTCGCCAGGGCCGTGATGCTTTTCGAGTGACCCTGGACGGCCTTGACGGGGTCCTGTCTACCCTCGTTCAGATAGGTCAGCTCGCCGTCCAGGTTGATGCTGATGATGAGGCCGTCGCTCCGGCCGTGGGGGATGACGACGCCCATCTGCTGGTCGCGAACGCTGACGCCCTGGCCAAACTTCCACGTTTGGATGACGCGGCCCGAGTCAGCGCTCCACAGCTTGACGGTCTGGTCCGCGCTGGCGGTGGCGAACTTTGCGCCGTCCTGGGACCAGGATAGGGCGAATATGCTGCCGGTGTGCTCGCCCTCGCCGACCTGCCTGGTGGGCGACCCCGTCTTTCCGTCGTATAGCTGGATGCGCTTGTCGGCGCCGACCGTGGCCAGGGTCGCTCCGTCGGGTGAGAAGGCGGCGCCGAAGACGAAGCCCCTGTGCAGCTCGCTCTTGTCGTTGAACTTGTAAGGGGCGCCGTGGTAAAAGACCACGTTGCCGTCGTCGCCGACGGTGGCGGCCCGAAAGGGGCGCTGGGCCTTCATGGCGACGGCATTCACCGACTTGGAGTGACCAATGATGTCGCCGACCGAGTTGCCGCTGTCTGCAGTGATGCAGCGGCCGAACTGCTCCTTGCCGTCGCCCACGGCGATGACACGCTGCGACTCCCCATCCCAGGCGACGTCGTTGAGCCGGCCCGATATGATGGCGTACTCGCCGATGGTCCTGTCCACGTTTTCAGGCTCCCAGACCCGGAGCATGCCGCTGGCATCGCCGCTGGCCACCTTGAAGCCGCTGGGTGAGAACCGGGCGACGGTCGTGGCGGCCGTGTGGCCGGTGTACTCTCTGCAGTCGGCAGGGTCATCGATGGAGCGGACAAAGATGGACTTGCCGGACTAGACGCTTTTCCCATGAGCCTCGCTTCTCTGCTGGCATCATCCACCGACGTCGTGTGCGGGATCGGGCTGTGGTACGGCTTCTTACCGCGTAAGCAATTCGCTGGCCTTTCGCATCGGTCGACAGCTGCGTCGGCTGGCCTCTGACGGTCGCGGGAGCAGCCGCGAGGACGCGTTCCAAGATGACGGAAGGTGTGTTTGCCATAATGGCCGGCCGCAGCGCTCGGGGATCTTGGCCAGAAAGCTCTGAGAGATTTGCTTCAGCCGTAGCCCGCAGGTATGGATGGGAAAACTGAAGACGTGCTACGTACGAGTCGTTGAGATTTGGTGGGGCAGCAACAGCAAAGGCAGGTGGAGTGGATGCGCCCATGACGTTGGGGTCAAGGCAGCAAGCATGAACAGGAAGCCAGCCACAGGCCACAGCCGCAGCAGCCAAAGCTGGCGACTTCGTTCACGTTGCGCGTCACGGTACGTACATCGGGTCGTGTTCGTACTACAGTACTACTTTATTCCGTAATGCCGTGATGCGCCGCATGTACGTCGTGAGGCGTGGTTGCACGGCATGCAGTGCCGGCTCGCCTTGGACAACGTCAGATATAATTAGCTGCGCGGCGCATGGACATATTCAATGCCGCCTTGACGAAGGAGGAAACGATGGGGGCCCGACGTGCCGTAGCAACACGCACAGCTCGCCTTGGCGCAGACAGGCAAGCAGGAAGGATGCCAGCATCCAGCCCAAGGGAGGAGGACAGGACGTCTCGCCCGCCACAAACAGGCGCCCTTGGGAAGCAGAACGCTCATGCCCATGATCAGATTTACTCGTGCCACGCCCCACCACTAGGGTGGTGCTCACCACCGCAACGGGCCACCCACCGCAACGGGCCACCCACCGCAACGGGCCACTGTCGAAGCGAATTGCCTCAATTATTTAATCTAGGCAGTAAAAGCCACGCTCTCGCGAGGAATAATATGTGACAAGACCATAGAATCCTTCTTCCATTTACGTGCCTTTTTCGCGGCTTCAAAAAACACCCTTTTGCAGGTTCTATGGTGCCTTTTGGTCGCGGCCTCGAGACGCTCGCGGGCCATAACATCGAGGTTTTTTTGCTTTTCACGCGCTATCCGGCGCCCGTTATTGACAGAAAGAATGCCGCCTGTTTTTAGTGGCCTATTCTTAGCTGCCTTACGCATAATTGATGCG
>JMQE01001634.1:0-57436 GCA_000731825.1 Hypocrella siamensis | reverse complement strand
CGGCGTTTTTTTTGGGGGGGGGGGGGGCCTCAAACCTCGCTCAACTTTTCACCGTATTCATGTACTGTCTCAGTAGGCGTCGAGGCCGTACGGTTGCACCGTGCAAGGGGCTCGAGCTGGGTGCGACCAGAGCAGCGCTGGGCGTGAATGCAGTGTCAAACGCAGAAACAAGCGGCAGCTAGGACCGGCATTGATTGGCCTGCTGGGGTAGATGGAGCATGGGGCATGGGGCGCGGGCGCGGGGCCTTCTTGGCTCTCGGCCAAAGAGAAGGGTGCAAAGCGGTGCACAGGTGCTCTAGGTTCTGACCGATGTGGTTGACGGGCCACTGAGTTCCAAGCCTCGCCAGCCTACGGGAGCGTGTGCTGTAGCGAACGAGAGGATTCGGTCGCATCGACGGCTCCGATCCCAGCATGGGTCCGTCGGCGGGGCTGTGTCGTCAAAATTATCGATCGGCGTTTTAGGGCGACTCATTTGAGGCCCGTCTCCGCCACATCAACCAAGTGAAACTCCTTTTCCTCTTGCTGGACGCCGAATGCGGCTGAATAACTAACCTTTTTTTTTTTTCCTTTTTTCTTTTTTGGCGTGTGTGTGTGTGTGTGTGTCCTCGCACGAATTGCCCTCCCCCGTTCCAGGGTTTGTTTCTTCATTTGCACATTGCAATTGCATCATTGTTGCCCATCTTGCTCTTTTGCCCATCAATTACTTCTCCACACACGCCGCCGAACCAAGGGTAGCCACCCTCCTTTGGAATTGGGACACGAGAACGAAGAAACAAAAGGCGTGGGTCTTGGGGACGTAGCGCCGTCGATACGAACCTGCAATGCTCCGTAATTAACGCGTCAATGCCCATGCTCCATAAATGAACTCTCTCTTTTTTGCTCATTCCCTCTTCTCTCGCTTCTCCAGTTGATCCACGACGCGAATAAACCTGATTGCGAACCGAATCTCCCCCGTTGCCCGTCGGACTGCCTAACCGTCTGTCGTGCCACAAAATCGGGAGTCGCGCTGCGACAATGGAATGCATGACGTGCTCCATGTTTCTGGTCTGCAACACGGCCCGCCTAGACCCCTTCCTTGCCTTGGGTTGCCTGGGTTCCCCCATGCTGCCATTTGGCTTGTGAACAATAGCACCGGAATGCACGAACACGCGTGCGTGATTGTCAAAAATTTGACGACTCGGATTTCAAAGAATTTAAATCTCCAATAGCCACCGTACGACATTGGACGTCGGAAGCTCATCCAGATGTCCGTCAATTCCTCGCAACGCACGCATTGGAAATCCAGAGCACCAAAACAAAGCCCAACTTTTCCATATGTAATGCCGCTAACGCACCAGCGTATGCTTTTTGCCAATATTCACTTCCTGACTCTCAATGCAATTCATTCCGTGAGCAGCGTCAGGAAAGCTCTATCCATCCGCCTCCTGCGATATCATACAAATAAAATTGCTGCCAACGAGTCATGAGGGATCAAAGGATCCGAAAATGGTACGCGTTTGCATTCGCCGTGCTCAGAGAACCGAAATGCCCGTCACTACTGTCACCACCAGAGACAACCACGCACCGCTCATGACAACGACAGACGCGACAGACGCCTGTCCACACGACGACGAGTAACTGTACGTCACGTTGTTGACGGCCGCAGCTGCTTCGAAAACAGAGCATGGCTCTGGCCAGCCATAGTTGTAGTAGTCGACGTTGAGCACGTTGGGAGCACGGCCCCATTCTGTGCGGCAGTTGTTGGCTGCCAGACCTACACTCCCGCTGCCATTGACGCCGTTTGTCTGGTTGATGAGCGAGACGGCAGGGACAAGGAGGCTGACGCCGAAGACCTTAAACTCGACGTTGAGGTTGTGGTTCATGACGTAAAGGCGATTCATGGCGGCAGGCTTGTCCAGGTTGGGCGGGCGCTGGACGGCACATGGAAAGTTGCGATCCATGGGGTCGAATGGTGTCTCCCACACCTGAGAGAACTCGTCCATCAACCATGGGTATGCGGTTTGGTTGGCTTCGTAATCGAGAAACATGACGACGCGCTTGCCTCTGACGATCATCTCTTCCAGAGTAGGCCAGTCGCTGAGGGCCATGGGGAAGACGGGAGGAGAGTAGACATACTTGGTGATGCCCGACTGTTCGATAAAGGGGACATAGGCGTCGGGTTTGGAGTAGTTGCCGTTGCCGAGCAGAATGGTCACGACATCGTAGGGGTGCCTATCGACCCAAGACGTGACGCGTGCAAGCCAGTCGGATATGGGCCCTGCGTCGAGCAGCTCGCACGAGGTATGGCAAAAGTGAGGGATGGAGCTCATGTTGGGCCATTGGATCTGCGCCTGGAGAAAGCGAACGCCGTCGTCGAGCTGGGTCAGTACGTCAACAGCCTGGTTGGAGCCACTGTTTCCGGGCCTGACAAAGGGCGAGTTGTGGCATCCCACGTTGGTGATATTGCCAAACTTGCGGGTGCAAAACTCGACGTGGCCGTTGCACGGCTGCGTATTTGTGGGAACGGCCGTCGAGGTTGCTGTGAAGTTGCTTCCGGTGGTGAGGCTGCCGCTCGACGTCGTGGCCGCTGTGGTTGCCGACGAGCTGTTTGCGCCCGAGAGGGTGATTTTGGAGGCATAGGTCGTATAGGACCTCGAGGGAAGGCCGGTCGGGTAGATTGGTGCTTCTGTCCTCGAGCCGGTGAGAAAGGTGAGATCCGAGGTGGCAGAGTAGGAGACGGTCTGAGCCCGAGCTATCGGGACGAGCAATAAGACCAGAGCTGCTGACGGGGCCGTTGACACCCGCATCGCAGGCAGTACGGCCGAAGACGTGCGACACGAGTCAGAGGCCCGCGGTTCCACAAGTTTCTCAAATTTCTCAAGTCGCCTTTTTGACGATGTTGACGAGGATTACAAACGAGCGAAATTTCGCGCATCAGAGCACGCACCAACAGCGTCAAAAGAAAGGAAGGGGAGAAATTAATTGAAAAAAAAAGAAAAAAAGAGAGAAAAAAAAAAGAACCTTCCTTCAAGGCTTTATGAGAAGGAGCTGGAAAGAAGCATGGGAGACAGGAGAGAAGAGGAAAAGGAAGGAAAAAGCGGCGGCTTCGTACCTGCCTGCCCTGCCTGCCTGCCCACGGGAATAACCCATGTCGTCAGCATCAGCAACCAAGTTCTGGGGTGGGATCTGGGTTCTCCCCGATGGGACAAGCGCCAGCTCCAGCTTCAACTCGGTCCGGGCGTGAGCTTGCGCCGGAAGTCCGCACAAGTCTTGGCACTAACACCTACCCGTATGCTTCAGTTCGCATAAAAGCCACGAAATTACCATCCCCATCAGGCCGTTTCGGTGACGCAGCACAACCTCGTGGCGCAGCCTCTTGCCGCCCCCCGGCCGAAACTGTGGATCCTGGAGCTATTTATCGTGCAAGCTTCTATGTACGCAAAACATAAATCGGATGTACCTACCGACCTCTATAGGTGCCTCGTTGAAAAACTCGTGACGCCTCCATCATCGTCTGATCTCCTTTGACATCTCCACTGTTCCATCTCGTCCTTCTCATCCTTCGCCTCTCTCTGATAATTGGAAGCGAGGTCGTCCGGCGCGTCTCTGACGCCGCATCGGCTTCATGGCGGCTTCTGGCTCGACTCCCAAGGCTCGACGCAACACCACCATCATCGCCGGCCTGCTCTATCTCGTCTCGCTTCCTTTCCTCATCCTCGTCCTTCTCGGCAACACGCACGACGTCCCCGTTCTGCGAGACGTCTACTTTTTCCGGCTCGATGTCGCCCAAATCATCCCCATTGCTGTGTCCAACGCCCAGCTGCTCAACTCGGTAGCCCGGAGTCTGGGCCTCCATGATTTCTACCAGGTTGGCGTCTGGAACTTTTGCGAGGGCTACTTTGATACGTACGTGACACGTCGAGCCCCCATCAACTGCCTGCCTGCCTGTCTGCCTGCCTGTCTGCCTGCCTGTCTCACTGGTGCATCAAACTGACATGATGCTGACCCTGCCTGCACTCTGCTTCTAGAGGCATCACGTACTGCTCGGAACCCAGCACATTCTACTGGTTCAATCCCGTCGAGATACTCGTCAATGAACTCCTTGCAGGCGCGCAAATCGCCCTTCCCTCTCAGGTCCTCACCATCCTGAAGCTGCTTCGCATAGGATCCCGGGTCATGTATAGCTTTTTCATGGCTGGTACAGTCCTCAGCTTCGTCCTGCTGCTCGGCACGCCTCTGGTCATGCGGACCCGGTGGTTTAGTCTCTTCATGTCTATCCTTGGCGGATTGGCGGCCGTCATCCTCTTCGTGGCCGCCATCATCGCCACCATCATCAGCGTCGTCTTCAAAGTCGCCCTCACGGCCCAGGACCAGCTCAACATTAGAGCAGACATTGGCGTCAAGATGTTTATCTTCATGTGGATTGGCGCCGTCATGGCCGGCTTGGCCTTCTTACTGCACGCCGCCATGGGGTGCTGCTGCAAGCCGGTTCGTCGCTCGGCTTCGAGCGAGACCAAGGCGACGTCAGCCAGCGCGTTGAAGAATCCCTCCCTTGACCTGCCCCGATTTATGAGACGCAGAAAGGTACAGTCCCCGTGACGCGGATAGTGGGCGGTGTTGGACCAAGATTCGTCGAGGCTGCGCCTCCATTTGGTGTGCGCCTCTCACGTCCAAAAGAAGCCGACGATGGGGGGAATTCCCGATTCATTACTTTTTTTTTTTGCCAAAAGTTGTGCCCTTCATGACAAGCCGGTCGGCGTCGGGGCGTTTTTTCCTCATGTAGATATCTTTCTTGCCCTCTTTTTTTTTTTATTATATCTCGTTTTCTTTAGAAAAGCGCCAACGACGCCCAAAGCATATAGTACTCATTCCAAACTCACAAATACAAGAGCGCTTATAATCAACATCAAGGCTCTCTCTCTTTTTGCAATTTATGCTCCTTTCTTGCTGCGTGCGCGTACATCACTCAACTTTACAAGACGCTGCGAATCTCGACATGTATAGGAACATTGCCCACGACCTCCCATCTTCAGCTCCTCACGGCAATCTACCTTTACAATTCCCCGCCCATCTACGCAATATATGCACAAGGGACGCAGCGCCAAAAATCAAACTCACATAGACACAAATATCAAGCTCAGCTCGCCTGAACCCTTCTCCTCTTGTCCTACTCTCCATGTTCTTCCATTTCCTGGTATTATTTTTTTTTTGTTGTGCGGGAAAATTTTCAACCACCATCCCTCTCTCCTCTTGTACATGAAAAGTCTACCCTCCCTGCACGTGGACCTGCAAGTAGAGTTCTCGCAATGAAAAACAGACTACCTACGTACGTATTCTAGTCCTACTTAGAAACAGGGCAGACCACACCGTGGCATGACAAAGCCAGATTTGGCTTTGGCGGCAAACTAGATAGATTTAAATAATCGCACGAACACTATGTATTTCTTGGGCTAGAAACGGCGCGTAATTGTATTCTTAGCTCCGAGGTTACTCTGTATTTCGACAACATGTGTAGGAGTTTCTTGAGTATTGCAAATAGGGAGCTGGGGAACGAGGCGATATTTTGTATGTGTTGTATGCCTAGATGGCGTTGACGGAGGCTTTCTTTTCTGTTTTGTTTGGTTGGCTTACCTTGTTGACTTGCTGGGGATCGTCTTCATGCATCCTATTTTCAAATATCTATTTATTTTCTTGTTTGCTTGATTTCATGTATGTTTTTAATAAAGAGACAAAGAACAACGGCAAGAACATCGTAGATTGAGACCAAAAAGCAATTTACGCATCGTAGCAAACTCAATGCACACCGCTACGTTGTGTGCATTTGTCCAGAGCAACCTTCCAGTATATCGTACAAGGCCAAGCCCCCTCATCTATCTCTCCCACCATGCAATATCATCTAAGAGTTTCTTTTGAGAGGGAAAACAAAATGTCAGAATGTGAAAAAAAAAAAGCCGCAGAAGAACGGCCTCGGCAGATCTAAGCCCGCGCCACGATACCAGCCATGAGATCTTCGTCTTCTATTTGAGAATCAAAGCCGACCCCGGCGTCGGCAGCGTCGGCAGCGTCCCTTTCGGCTCGCTTTTGCTCCTTGACTACAAGCTTGATGAATTCTTTGGTGCTGCTCAGCCGGTCATTCATCCGGCGGTACTCGCCCCCCAGCTCGTTGATCGTCATGTGGCTGCGCGCCATGTGCCGTGCAAAGTCTGCTTCGGACAGCACGTCGTCGTCTTGGGTAAATGACAGAAAGGTGCCGCTGTCGTCTCGCTCCACTTGGCCGTCGAACATCTTGGCCTCGAGCATCTCGTTGATCAGGGCCAGGACTTCTTCGTCGTTTTGCAAGGGCTGTCCCGTCTCGGCATTGAGCGTCAGGCCACGGACCTGGGCGATCTCGACCCGTGAGTACACTGCGCGCAATCCCATGATCTGCCACTTCTGATACGAGGACAAAACCTCTGCCATGAGTGATGCTGTGCCGTCTTCCTCCCAAATCGATGCGTTCTCCAGCATGTGCGACCCGAGCTTGTCGGCTTCGGCCGCGCCAAACGAGTCGGCAACATTCGTGTAGGCTTTTGCTGCTGTCTTGTACGCGCTGCCGGCAGCGTTGGACGTGGATGCCGGGGCTGTAGGGGCTTTGCCATGACTGAGCAAGCCCACCAAGATCCACCTCTTGTAGGCCTCGACCATGATCCTGCTTACGCCGCGATCCTTTGCGGGATGGGTAATGATCTGCCTGAAGGCCTCCTCCGCTTTGCTCCATTCGCGCCTGGACATGTATATCAGCCCCCGGACGTAGTTGTACTCCAAGACCTTCGATGCCCGGATGGTGTCCGTCAGTCCCGTATGCGTCGAGATGTAGGAAGCCGGTGCTAGCGTCTTGTCGCAAAGCAGTTTGCTCTCCCTCGAGTCGTACATGTTGGGGTAGAAGAGAACGTCACGATCGAGCACAGGCAGAGCCAATTCAACGGCATTGGAGTGGTAGGCCAACTTGGCCAGGAGGAGATGCGTTGACGTGAAAAGTGACGCTCTTGGATCGATGCGAAGAACTGCAGTAGTGATCAATTCCACAGCTACAAGAGGCTATAGATCCAAAAATTGAGATGCGGGACGATCAAGAAACCAGTTAGCTCCTATCAATTGAAATCGCTTTGTGTAGCTGGGAGGCAAAACTCAGACGTACGGGAAACAGTTGCCCGCTACCGACCGTCTCCAGGAGAGAGCGCATGGCCTGGCCGACGTATCGAATCTGAACAGGATCAAACCCAACAAGAAAGTCGACCACCCTGTCGAGCATAAATTCTCGCTCTATGGAGGGAGCCGAGTCCCCAGAGTCAAGAAGGACCTCAAGAGCAAACAGATAGCTGATGGTATGAGACGCCGGGGTGAGAATCTAGGCAAGAGAGCATCAGAGAGCAAGCTTCTTTCAGAGATGTTCTGAATAGCTAGGGCATGGTTTCAAAGTTTCAAGCCTCACCTCAAACAGCCGCCTTGCCTCGCCTAGAACAACAGTCCGAGTGAAGGCATATTGGCCCGCGAGGGTAGCAATATGCTTCTTGATGGCAGCATCGTATGCCTGGCTCGCGGGACCTGTGACGTGTTTTCTGACGACCAAATCCGTCAAGAGACTGCCTACACCTTCCATGGCTTTGCGCAGCTCTCTGGCTCGGTCGGCCGACGTCCCTCGGCAGTATCTTGTGGTGACGTACGGCTGTAGCGGACGTCGAGGTCGTCGAGGCGTGCAAAGAGATAGCTGGCCAGTGGCGTGTCTGAATCTACGTCGAGAGGAGCTTCATGCTCGGATGTCGGTTCACGGCGCTCCGGAGGGGGGAGGGAGGAGGGACTAATCGGAGAATAGATGGACCCTGCGGTGCTGTTGAGTCTTCGATTGGTGTCTCGACGACGATAAACAAGCACGGGAAGGTTAGGTTGGTAAGCTGTATTGAGTGGTGGAGCGGTTACTTTGATGGTAACCTACCGTGTGAAGGCCGAGTTTCTCCAGCTTTGTGGGGTACAATTGGCAGGGCATGCATGTGTGGGGGGGAAAGGAAGGAAGGAAGGGGGGGGCAAGCTTGAAGGGCCTCAAACCAACAAGACAGGCAGGCAGCCATCACCAGATCAAGTTTTACAGCCACATCTTTGCAAATTACGTCTGATTGAGCAGCCATATTCATCTACCTCGTCCTTTCAATCCACCCGCCCAGATTTCCGGCTTTTGAGCCCTCGGTCAGTGCCCTCGGTAAGTGCCTGTAATGCCAGGCAACAGAGCAACACAGCAACAGAGCTCGAGTTGGGAAAAAAAACGGAGAGGGCGCGATAGGGAAGAAAAATTCTACCAAAAACCCTCGGATCTCAAAATTCCGGGTCAGAATTGCTACCCGTACCCATCTCCCTTTTCTTTGTTTGTTGCACCCCGAAACTCATAGAGAAGATTACGCAATTGCTGGGAATCATCATCAGAATGTCGAAGCATGTCAAGGGCGAGCCGGATCCTCGATTCCGTAAGGCGGAAAGCATCTCGTCCCGCCCCAGGCGGTCGGGACTGCCGCGAAACGTGTGGTGAAGCAAATTGGCGTCTAGCAGAAGACGCAGCTGCTGAATTTCTAGCATGAGAGATGACGGGAAAGCTAGCTGAGTGACTCTGATCCTGCCTGTCTACTTCATGCCCGGAGCGGACTCCGGCTTCTCTGTGAAGCTGTCCGTGGGCGTCCGTTGAGGCGTTGGAAGACCCAGGGACGTAGGAGGTGTGGGGGATGGACTGGGCTTTTGCTGTGCGGCCGGGTGGCAGGACTTGACTGGCTTTCGGTGAGATACCATTCGGGTCGCCGTTTCTTTTGCCGTCTTTGACCTTTTCGTCGGCGTCTTTGGCGCCTTTGCCATTTTGACCGGCTGACGACAGTCCAGACGTCCCTTTGGTGTCGTCATGGAGCAATGGGGTCCCGTGGCCGCCGCTGGCTTGGGCTTGGGCTTGGGCTTGGGCTTCGAAATCCCCTTGGCTGGGGATCCTTTTTCGGTACCCTTCGGTCGTGGGCCTCGCGTGGGCGTGGGCGTTCGTGGCGAGCCGTGTCGATGGGGGGCGGTCTTGGACGTCTTCTGCAGTGATCTTTTGTCAATGCTGGCTGCCGACTTGGCCTCCCTTTTTGGGGTTACTGATTTTGCTGGAGAGCCCTTTCTTGCTTTACCTTCGAATGCCGTGTCTTCGCCGTCGGATGACGGCTCTTCGGCGCCGGCGAATTCCTCATCCGTTGAGTCGGCCGTGTTCGGAGCGTCACCGTCTTGGAGGTAGTCTGCTAATTCATTGGCGTTGTAGTTGTTTGTCTACAAGCGTGGTCAGCAGCTTCTTCGTCTGATCTTGGGGGGTGGGGAGCAAAGATCAAATGAAACCGGCACGTACCGTCCGACGTCGTCCACCTCGACCCAGCTTCTCTTCGTTCGCAAGGGCATGGCGCCGAGCTTCTGCCTCTCGTTCGGCGAGGATCTTGTCCCAAACACTGGATGAAAGCGGCTCTGGGGCTTCTTCCTCGGCTCCCCCGGCCAGACCGTCTTCCAAGCTGGATTGCTCGTTGGCCCAAACTTTGGCATACGAGAACTGTGCCTCTGCCGATTCCTCTCCGTCCACTTTTGTCTGCTCGACTTGTGATCTGTCCAAGAGCTTGTCCACAGAGGGGGCATCATATTTAATGGCGCCCTTCTGATAATCGTCACTGAAGAGTGCTGAAGCACCGTGCTTCAAAATAGACTCGAGATCATCGCCAGCCATTTCGTCGTCATCCATGCTTTCGATGAGAGCGTGGTCGAGAGCCATTTTCTTTCTGCCGATTTGCATGATCCTCTCCTCAACTGTATCTTTCGTCATGAGCTGGAAGCAGAGGACTTTCCGTTTCTGACCAATACGATGGGCTCGTGACAAGGCCTGAATGTCCTGATGTGGGTTGAAGTCAGGGTCCATGATGATGACCGTATCGGCCGTCGCCAAGTTGATGCCAACTCCTCCGGCACGGGTGGAAAGGAGGAAAGCAAATATGGGCGAGTCGGGAGCATTGTACGCGTCGATACGACGCTGCTTCTCCAAGCTTGAGCATTGACCGTCGAGCCGTCTGAATTGGTAGCCGATACCGTTGAGAAAGTCCTCCATGATATCCAGCTGTTGCAGAAATTGACTGAAAATCAGGACTCGATGGCCTCTTTCCTTAAGCTTGGGAAGCATCACCTCGAGAAGCAGAAGCTTTGCAGATGCTTCCACTAAATTGCGATGCAAAATGGCAGGATCATCGTACTTCTCCTCAATGCCCTCGGAGTACATGAAAGGATGACAGAGGCATTTGCGCAGCTGAACCAGGATGTTGTTGAGGCTGCCGCGGTCCTTCTTGCTCACCTTGCCGTTGGCAAAAATAGCCTTGATGAGCTGGGGATTTTTAGCCATGATGCTTCTGGACAATTTCTCCTGAATGACTGTCATTGTTACGGGAAGGATAATCTGGGCCATTGGAGGCAAAAATTTAAGCACACCGACTTTGGTCCTCCTCAGGAAGTAAGGGCGAATCTTCTCGTGAAGCTTCGGTAGGGTCGCTTTGTCTAGCACGGCGAACTCCTCGTCCAGCTTTTCTGCGTTCTGAGAAGGATCCACGAATTGAAGGAGATTGAACAACTCTCGCTTGTTGTTCTGCAGGGGCGTTCCGGTCAGCAGCAGTCGGAATGGTATCTTCATAGTGCGCAGTGCCTGGTAAAGGAGATTGCGGTCATTCTTCAGTCGCTGGCCCTCATCCACGACCAATCCTGCCCAGCGCACCGAGTTGAATCGCTCTTTGGTTTTTGGATCTTGCGCGGAATCATAAGACATGACGACCACGTGCGCGGTCATTTCATGGGATTCATTGGCAAAGAGCTCATGCTCGTAAGCAATGTCTTGCGATTCTTTGCCCCCGTGGTACGTCACCACACGAAGATCTGGTGCCCACTGCTTGAATTCTCGGCGCCAGTTGGGGCAAGTCGCATTCGGCACAGCGATGAGAAACGGCCAGCACTGGTACATGATCAGCCATGACGAAGGAAGAAGAAAAAGTGGAAAGAAACCCCCCCGACGGCTACCTGGGGTTGGTTGGCTTGAACTTCTTACCTGGGGGGCTTCTTGGACAAGATAGGTGACGAGCCCAACGACCTGAATGGTTTTGCCCAGGCCCATTTCATCGGCCAGAATCACGCTGCGCCCAGCATGAAAGTTGGAGACGAGCCAGTTGAGCCCCTCCAACTGATAGCCCATGAGCTTTCCTCTTGTCAACCCGGCGGGTTGAACGTCAGTGCCCTCGAATTCCTTTTCTTTGAATGCCTTGATGCGTTCTCGCATCTTGTAGTATGGGGAGCGCGGAAAGTATTTGCCTCTCAGATAATCCTGGTACGCGGCTTCGAATGCGTTGAACAACTCGCCCGAGTCTTGCGCCGGAGGTTTGTCCCAGACGACATCGTCATAGCCGAGACCCTGAAACTTGACGTAAACTTTGGTGATTTGGGATATGTTGGCCAGGTCTTCCTCTCTCGAGCCGCCCCTCGGCGCTTTTGAATTCAACTTGACTTGGAAAATAATGTCATACATCAGATACTCTTCTGGGATCGCCTCCTTTGCGGTCGCTCGGAACATGTCAGCCTCTGTCGCTCGTCTCGCAAAAGAATTTCTCATGGCCCCGGCAGCCACTCCGTAGATCCATGCGCCTGGCATCCAGGTGCAATGGAAATACGACAGCGTGTCCCATTTCACAAGATATTCCTTGTCATCGTCTCCCAACTGGGTAAACGCCGCATTGGAGTCGGGCGTCGGCTTGCTTGTCCGCCAGGCAATGAGTCGGTGAATCTTTTGTTGCGCTGACGTGCACTCGTTGCACTGCCAGTCGATGGAGTAGTCCTTAAACGCTCCAGGCGCCTGGTCTGGCGACGAGGGAGGGCTGCCGATCGGAGGCAAGTGATCTCGATGCCAAGCTCGGTGGCAGTTGCAACATCTAAAGAGGACATGATCTTCATTGTTGACAAGACTCTCCGACACCGAAGTCACAGGGTCAACTCCGCCGTTCTGCTCTCGCAGCTTCTCCTCCTGCCGTGCTGTTTGCCTCTTTGAAAATGGATTGCACGACGGCCCGCTGGACATGCAACTTTGACACATGGAGCGCCGCGGAGCCAGCAAGTCCTTCTTCTGTTGGAATTCGATGCAGAATCTGCATTGCAAAACAAAATCTGCCTCTCCAATCTTGGTGACTAGATGCTCGCGTTGGCTCCTAGTGCCTATGCAATGCTTGTGGTAGGAATAAGTGCAGCCTTGGCAGTAGATGAGCTGGTTCCGGTTGTTTGAACTGCGGCAGGTGAAGCAGACGCTCATGTGAGAGGATACGAATAGAGATTCTGGGGGCAAGGGACGGAAGAGCTCTTTCACGGAGACGACCTTTGGTGCTCCCGGGGTGCTGTCATCAGCCCGGTACACGAGGTCTTCGTTGATGTCCACGTCATCTTGTGCGTAGCGAACGTTTTGTGTCGCCCTCCCGGATCTCCTGGGCTGCTCGAATTCAATTTCAGAGCCGCTCGATCTTCTGCGAGCACGTCCTTTTGCTCGCAGGTTCCGGGCACGGAGGGGACGGCGCTTCCTGCTGACTGCTAAATCTGACACGACCGGCAGAAATACATCGTCGTCGTCTTCGTCCGCTTCTAGACTGGATTTTGCCCTTCTGTCACGCTCTTGAGTCATGGTATCTGGAAATCTGATTTGCCTCTTACGAGAGCTTCGTCGGCGATATTGCATGATGACGTCGGAGCCATCGCTATCATCATTCTTGGCCATGGACGTCGATTTCGAGCGATCGTATGCTTGAGATCTCGTTTCCCGACCCCCCTTGACTGCTTCATTTCCGTCATCGACACCGGCCTCGTCGAGTTCCGGGACGTCGGACTCATCAAAACTACTGTCTGTTTGCCATTCGTCATTCGGCCCCCGTTTGCGTTTTCGACCGGCCCGTTGCTCTTCTTCGAAGTACATTTCCATTGCTTGAATGCCACTTTGAAGTTTTCTAATATCGCGCAAGTGAACCTGAATGCATATCAATGACGAGTCAGAAATCAGAGTGGTGCAACGAGAGAGTTGAGGAAGCTGACGTATGAGAGAGACTGAAGGTAGTGTGTGCGTGAGAAGCTCAGCCTAGTTCTGATCTCGCCGGCTCCGAAGCATCTGAGAAAGTGATTCAACCGACTAGAAAAAACGACTCACAATGCACATTCACATTGTTCTGCAGGACTGCATAACTGAAAAAGCCAGTGCGTGCGCAATGACAAGGGGGTTGAAAGTGAAGGATAAGTGAGGCCTTGGTGGAGGAGAAGAGTGTCATAAGATTCAGACGTCTGCAGTAGTGGAAAGGTAGGGTAAAGGGGTTCCGGGCATTTCATATACAGGTGAAAGCACTCTCACAGCTGGGCTAGATGCTAATGCTGTTACATACCTCGCGCTCCGTCCCGTCCGTGAAAGCCACTGTCGCCATCTGGCCATGGCTGGGCGACTTGGACAGTGCCACCACCCTCTCTATGACATTGCTTTGAATCTCTTCGTATTGCTGCCGAACTTCAGGAGGCAGACTTGGCAGCAGAATATCGAGTGTCACGTTTCGATCTGGAGAACCAGCTTGTAGAGGATCCAGGTCCAAGGGAGGTTGCGTAGCCTCATCGTTGGAGTCTTCTTGGCTTTTCGGATGCAAGACAAGTTCGGATGTCACTTTGGGCGACACGGTGTGATGGCCGTGACACGGTGTGATGGCCGTCTGCCGCTGACGGCTGCTGATTTTCAGCAAACGTGTCCTCACCATCCTCCATGAGCGTGCGTGCATCAGTTCATGAGCGGGAGGTCGTCGCGAGGCATTGAGCTGTCCGTTCACAAGATACTGAGGCAATAATCATTGCGTGGCACAGCAGACGGGGGATATCGTCAGACAACAGCTCACGCAAGACTGACCGAACGCCGTGAATCATGAGACGACTGCAGCCGAAATGCGCTTCATCGAGACATTAAACCTGGTAACGCGATTTGAAGACGCTGACGCGCCGCATTTAAAGTCCCTGCTTCTATAAGTGGGTCCAGAATGCAGCTAGCCAAAGAGTTTTGGATACATTCGCAACTAAAGAGTGAATACGAGGCCTCACCGCCCGTTGAATCTCTGTCCCGAGCACTGGCAGAAACGGACAGAGAAGGTTTTAAAAAAAAGCACCGGACTTGGCAGCTTGCAAAGCGTAGTCCAAGTCCGCAATCTACTATTTATCAGCCAGATAGCCATGGGACGAGGCATTGGTTGGTCGAAAAGTATGCCATGTTAAGCATGTGCCTTTCGGGTCTACACAATGTGCACACGATCGCAAAATGCGCGGGCTCTGGTGGGCAAACTTGTCTGTCACCCACAAAGTCCTGCGACGATCTGAAAAAGCACGAAATGGAGCGAAGCCGTCGAGCCGAAGCCGATGAACAGTCAAATTCGGGAGAATCGCGTATTCATCATTAATCGGGATGACGCGCGAAAAGACGATCGGGAGGACGATCGGGATATCGATCGGGATATCGATTGGAGAAATGCTCGGGATGACAAACGAGAGATAAAACGGGATAACGACTTCAGCTCTCGGCGTCGGCCCCGAAGGATACTCATAAACCTCCATTTTCGACCATACAGGTTGCAGGACTATGAAATTCGCGAAAAACAGTCGAGACGACAGCGATTTCATGATCATGAGTCTTCGATTGGAGAACAAACCAAAGAAGATCAGTTGGCGCATGCAACGTCGACAGACGACCCCGTTTTCCTCGACTTTTTGAGGGATTTCATGGCGCATGGGACATGAAAAGACGACCCCGCCTTGATTCACCTGGCTCGATCCGCCGGTGCTGAGATCATCAAGGTGCCGGAAGGGGAGCGCGACTTAATGACCTAGATGTGCAACGGCCGGAAAGATATAGGACTCGTCCTCGAGGTTGTCCCCAACCGTCAAATGACTGTCAGGGCTCTGGGCCGTTCGGTGATATATCAGGGGAGGATGGGATTTCATCTCGACAGAGCCTGGAAGCCTCGCGTCGATGCAACGTCCTTTAACCATCGAGGATTGTTCATTCACAACCGCGGCGACACAGGCGTAAAGCCTTTTGTGCTCATGATCAACGTCCTCGACGATGCGCTTGCTCTGGGCGATCTGATACGAATCGCGGGCTACATGGGCGTTGATGCTGTGGGAATCGCGGGCCGCGGGGGTCGGAACATGACGGCACAGGTCCGCGAAAGGTCTGCTGGGGTTGCGGAACAAGTGACGATATTCAACACGCCAAGATTGACCCGGTTTCTCATAGATCCGAGATTAGCTGGATGGATGACGTACGCAGCTGTGCTGCCTCTTGACGCGAGGCTTGCCGGGCTCCGTCGCCAAAACGTCATATCCATAGAGGATCTCGCGGCTTCGCGCCCGCTGCGCCAGGATCCGTGCGTGTTAGTGCTAGGAGGTGAGGACTGTCAGCTTTCAGAGCTCGTCGAGGACGCGGTCGACCTGAAGGTGTCTTTGCGGAGATACCGTCATGATAGCTTCGTGGATAGTCCGCACATCTCCGTGGCGGCTGCCTTGCTTTGCAACGCATTCAAGAATGGCAGCGTGGGAATGGGTCCCTCGCAACACGACCAGTCATTGAGGATTGCGACGACACTGAAAAACGGAGGGGCGCCGTTCTGACAGCGCATCAGAACTTTTCAGGGAGGAGATGAGGTCTGTAAATACATTCGTACCTATGCTTGGTATCACTATATTATGACGACCTGCGTGACCTGTACAAAGAGATGTCCTTCTTTTTCTTTTTTCTTTTCCATTATGGAAGTGAATTCTCTCCATGGACATAACATGAGAACAATTCGTGGGCTCAAGGGCGAAACCAATTTTGTATCATTTTAGCGCGCCAGACATGTTATAGATTTGTGAATGGGGACATATGGATTCCAGCTTCAACGTTGGATTCTAGACTGTCCAAGGTCGCGGCATCGCAGAGGGCGATTCGGCCGTTGTTTTCAATGCGGCA
The DNA here is from genome assembly GCA_000731825.1 of Hypocrella siamensis. NCBI lineage: Eukaryota > Fungi > Ascomycota > Sordariomycetes > Hypocreales > Clavicipitaceae > Hypocrella > Hypocrella siamensis. The sequence goes on along the minus strand of JMQE01001634.1, from coordinate 41,394 downwards.
ATATACATGCCTAAACAAGAAATGTCGATCTGCTGAGGTTTCGGCGGCCAGTCTGCCATTCGGAGTGGGGGCCTGGGCTTCAACAAGGAACAATCCAAGGTTCTGCAGGACACAACTGCATCATCTTCGTGTGCGCGCACCTCGATGAGTTCCGGCGTCCTGACGTGTGATACGAATGGCCGTACGGTGGGTGCATGTTGCTCTTTCCTCAGCTCAGCTTGGGGAGTTTCCTGTCTGGCCCAAGCTTTTGGCTTCGTCCAATGAATGGACGACAGCAGATGCGCCAATCAGATGGCGCGACCGGACGGATGAATGAATGAATGAATGGAAAGTGACGGACAATAAATCACCGACCGTTGCTTGCCCTCATTATTCCTCGATCCTGTCCTCGCAAAGCAATGGCACGCAGTCCGCCGGTGCCAACGGCCATCAAGCGGCAGATCCCCGATTCCAGCCAGAAGATACTGGCCGAGGAACTTGCCTTTGCACCCTGGCTTCAGCTTGGATCTTTGGTCGATTCGCTCGATTCGCTCGATTCGCTCGCTCAAGGCGTGGTGCGCCAAGTCTCGTCAAGCAATGGGACCTCTCGATTGTATCCGCCCTTTGTTAGACATGTCGACCTCGGCGAGGACGACGCCAGAAAGCGAGTCGCATTCCGAGCTTTGCAGCATCCGCAACGGAGAGCTGCGTGCCCGTCGGGCATGAACAGCTGCGGTGACTCTGGGTCGCCCAATAAATGCTGCCAGCAAGGCACGTACTGCACCGCCGTGCCCGACACGGACGTAGGCCATGTTGCATGTTGTCCAGATGGCTCAACTTGTGGCGGAGCCGTGGGTTCATGTCCTCCAGAGGCAACAAGCTGCGCCGCGTCTCTTGGCGGCGGCTGCTGTATTCCCGGCTACGTCTGCCAAGGCGAAGAATGTAAGTTTGACTCGCAAGTGTCCATCGAGGACGAACTGGATGCCTTGTGGTTGTGTGCATGTGCTCATCGTGGACCATCCGTCCCAGGTGTGCCCAGTGCCTCGGCAACGCGAGCTCTCTCGACAAGGATGCAGACCAGCGAGTCCCACGAAACCATCACATCCACTCAAACGACTGTCGTCGGAGGTGTCCCGAGCACCGTTATTGTCACCGTGACCCGAACAGTCTCTCCCGAGGTTACTACCCAGACGACGACAGAGCTCGTCACGCCCAGAAGCAGCAGCAGCACCGCTACCACTTCAGAGTCTGCTTCTGCCACGGGAAACCCACCATGGCGACCGACTGGCTCATCCGAGGAGACTTCGGCTCCAGAAAGCACGTCATCTGCGCAGACAGGCTGCCCGACTGGCTTTTACGGCTGTCTCGCCACGCACGGCGGAGGATGCTGCCGGACGGAGAGAGATTGCCACACATACTCGTGTCCTCCTCCATCATCTACGACCATCGTGTCGGGCGGTGCCACCATTGTCGTTCCCGTTCCCGCCAGGCCAACGGACACGGCTTCTTGCGCCGGGGGTTGGTACCTGTGCGATGCAGACGCTGGCCCCACGGCTGGGTGCTGCCCGTCTGGATACCGGTGCGGCACCGCCAGCTGCTTCGCGACTGGAGCCACGGGGACGGCGAACGAGCAGAAGCAGATCCCAGATCAATCATCAGCGAGGAAGGAAGCGGGCGGCCTCTTGTCCGCTGCATACTGTTTTCTGGCTGTGGCCTGGCTCATATTTGGAGCTTCATAAAACCGACAGCCGGTTCAGTATAGAGACGAAGACTGAGTGTCTTGAGGCTGCTGCTCATGGCGAAAAGACGAAAGGACGACGAGACGAACCTGCATCAGAAGCGGACATTGCGTATTGAGATATTGTACATACAGTTACTCGTACATACACGCATGCACATCAAACATAAGCAATGATTCGACTACATCGAATACACATGCGCGTCCCTCCCATCAATACTGCACCTACGTAGAGTCTTGCCCCACGGACAGGGTATGAGGTAGGTACCTAATTACGAAACTGTTACATGTACTTGGCAGTGGAGGGCACAGGACGTCGTAGCAGTGGACAGAAGCAGTAAGCGGAAGGGACGATCCGGGCCCTTTGGCCGGAAAAGACCCGCACTGCCACGATGACAGTCACGACGCACGACGAGGTGGGCGTTTGGCAGGCAGACACCGCGAGCGTCAACATTACCAATGCCATATGGACAGTCGCCCACGAGAACCTGGAAGGTGACAGTCCTCATTCTGTTCCTGACGCGGGTTTAATGTGGCAGAAGCAGAATCGTCACGGCTTTGAAGGGCCGCCGGGATGCTGCTTGGAGGGCTCGACTCCTCTCGGTCAGAGCATGACTCGTAAACACCCAGCGCACGCCGAACAAGACGGCCAAGATCATGTTGATGCACGGGACTTGCCACGCCTGACAACCATGAATTACATGAATGCATGAAGATGCGAAAATTGCATCCTGCCGTCGTCTGGACGTAAAACGCCCAAGTTGACTTGACTCTACGCCATCTTGCGAACGGCCAAGCCCAGCGATCAAAAAAGTCAGGAACGCGCGATGGGGACGTGCCTGCTTTCGACAACAGTAAGGTAAGGCTCGTTGCCATGTGGAGGAAAGAGAGAGCCAACCCAGGAATACTATTTGTTGATCTGACAATTTCCGCGCGACTCTCTGTTGCAATTCTTCTTTCTCTTTCATCACACCACATTCATCGACACAACATCATCAATCCCCGCCTGTTCATTACTCATTGTTATTGCTTCGTTTCTTGCTCAAACAAGCTGTGCGTTATTCAATTCTCTGCATCACTTGACGTGTCGCCAACATGAAGTATTCGTGTCGGCTTTTTGCGGCATCGGTCGCTCTCCTTTTGCCCGTGACGGCTTCCCGTCTGGACGTCCGCGACACTTCTGCCACCTCCCAGGACGATCCTAACGTGGCCAAAGTTTGTTATCCCGAAGTCAAGGATGGTGATACCATCCCACCTTGTATCTCCATTACCGAAATTGAGACGGAGTGCCAGCCCAAAGGTACGGATCCCTCTGATTACGGAGATCATGCTCAGTGCATGTGCAAGGGCAGTTACTTCATGGATTGGAGAGGTTGCCAGAAGTGTCTCCTTGATCACGGCTTCCGCAGTCCTCGCGACAACGCTTTCTGGGAGCAAGTCGTCTCCGTTGCTTCGAAAGCTCTCTGCCAACCATCACCCACGGCTCCCTTTCAGTCCATCTTCGCTTCTGTCCAAGCCAACACCAAGGAAGCTCCACCTGTCACCACCGGCGAAACAACCACCTCGGATAAGTTCCCAGGCCAGACGGACGTGAGTCTGTACTATCTAGCTTCTGCTCCTCAAGGTCCTGGCGTCCGCCTGGGGGTTCAGACTGGCACTGCAGCCTCAGCAAAGACCACTGGCGCTGCCGGATCCAACTCGACGACGCCTTCTCTTGGAAAGCCTTCAAACGCTCAGCCCACGGCAGGTTCCGGCCAAGCGAGCAACGCGAGGCCTGGTATGACACCCTCAACCTCGACTGGTGGGGCCGCCTCTCGAGAGACGGGCTTCGCTGTGGCTGCTATTGCTGGTGCTGCTCTGGTCATGGCTTTGTAGATGGGGGGAGATGGAGCTGGACATTGGACTGCGCCATGGTGAAAGTTACCAGGACGGAGGAGAAGTAGGGATCGAGGGTCACAATCCAAGCTTACTCGCATCACGACACAGAGCTTCTCGTGTGTTGGGAGTGTGCTTCCGAATTTGAGCTGCTTTTTGTTTGACGAGTGCTTCTCGACATGTGATGTGATGGCAAAATTCGCACTGGTGAGATACAAAGAGTGGCGAGAATCAAGAGATGAAAGTAGGCAAAGGGCACGAAGCCAGCAGCGTGAACGTGATAATTGCGGCAGGGAGGCGAGAAGCAGACCAGCCCAGCAGCCAGCCCAGGTCGGGCACAATCCCGCCAGTCAATACCTTTTCAATACCTAGCAGGTATGATCGCGGCGAGAGATGTGATTTGAGCGATTCGTTTCAAAAGGTTCGTCGTCTGATTGCGCGTTCAGAACCTGCATCGCCATGTCCGCCCAGTTGTCCAGCAAACGTCTCGCAAGTCTGGACCATTTCAGCAAGTAAAGGCAACAGCATGTCGAGTCAACCTAATTGATAATTATTGAATTAACTATCTTCTGCTGCCGGCCGCCCTCTTTCCCTTTTCTCTCTTCTCTTTTTTTTCCCGTCATCATCGTCACTGCGCATTAATCCATCGCTGTATGCTTCCGAATTTGTGCGATTTACTCGGGCATGTGCTTGAATGGCTTGGCTAAGCTTTCTTGACAAAAAGGTAACTTTCCGACAGTCCAGATTTCCGTGTCCTGGAATGCAAGATTGATTAGATTATGTTCTGTGGGCTAAGCTCATTTTACCCGCAGATGACGCGGCTAAAGAGGGAAACGTACAGGCTTGAGATTCTTCTTGAGCTCCGAGTCCAAGGTACCGGCCTTGAGGGCAATAATTTCGGGCGCAGCATCGGGATCGTGGGCTATGGGTGAGCCGCATTCGGAGCAGAACAGCCGGTGGACGGCCTTGCCGGACGAGCCTTTGCCTGACCACGTCTTGACGGGGCCGTTGATGGTAAGTTTTGCCTTGGGCACGACAGCGACGAGTGCTTCAGAAGACAAGTCAGCACTGCGTGGCTGGTCGTCAATTGACAAAATTGGCAAGGGGTCGACATGACGTACAGTAAGTAGAGCCGCTTTGACGCTGGCAGTCGTCGCAATGGTCATAGCCTGTCAAGAGGGGAGCTTCCACATCGGCCGTGTACGTGATGGCCTTGCAGAGGCAGTGGCCGGTCAAAGGCATCTCGGCGGGTTCTGGAGCGGATGGAGAGGGCTTGGAATTCTTGCTGATGTCGACTGCTTCCGTGACTTTGGCGCCGGGAGAGAGAGAACGTGGGAAGCATGGCGGACTCTGGGCTGGGCCTGAACAACCTCGGCGGCGACTCTTTATACCCCAAGGATCGGTCGTTGTTGGTGGGGTAGGCGACGGACTGATTCGACGGGGCCACACTCTCCGCCCCGACTCACAAGATAGATAGCTTCGGTTCGTGGCAAGGAGCTGAGAGTGAGCTACGACAGAAGCTACGGCGGGGGCGGACGACGTGGGGAAAAACTGCAAGTTGGCGCCAGTTCGTGCCGACGCCAATTCGTAACGCATTTGCTTTTTGAGTCGATTGATTCGATGCGAGGTGCGTCTGCCCCGGCCTGTTGTACCACCTCGGCCAAGCTCCCCAAGGCTTTTCCAGAAAGGAACCTTTTCCGCTGCTGTCTGACGATCGGGCATGATGAGGCAATTGTTGCTTCAATGCTGCGCCGCTCAATAATCCATCGGTTGTATTGTCATTCCGCCGAATTGGGCGGACACGTACGCGCATCAGAAGGTCGTATAAGGGTCCAATCAGCTTCCCTGTCGCAGTCTCCAATTTGCATTCCTCGTCATATACTGACCCTGCAACTATCTTCCATTTTTCTCCTCCCCCCTCCCCGCCCTTTCCGCCATGCAGTGTCGTCGTGGGCATTGATTTGTCATTGTTGCGCCACACGCCTTCTGCAGAGACGGTGCGCAGAGCAACCGCTCACCACTCACCGCTAGGCGCTCGGCGAGGTGGCTTGGATGTGACGGGATTGGTGAAGAGGCCGTCATCACAAACGACGCGCAAAGATTTGGAATTGACCCTTGCGATCGTCAACACCATGACTGCGCTTCGCCTCGTCGACGTCGTCTCGAGTCCAGTAAATCAACTCGGACGGATCTGGCAAAGATTCCAGCAAGCCAATGGAGTTTTTGCGCCGGGCAAGAGGTCATCAGTCCGCCATCCAAGTGTGAATCACCAGCTCATCGGATGAAGTCGTGATGCGGGCAGCCACGTTCCCCCCATGGTGCTTCGCGCATGTCGTCCAGTATCCGACTGACGAACGATGCAGAGTGACTTGTTAGATCGGCAACACGGACAAATCAAAATTTTTCGCTGCTTTGCCCAACGTGTCCGCCAATAGCCACGCGATGCCAAGCTGCAGTAAGCACAGCAAAGAATCCACCAGAGCCACGCTACCCATCAGATACCTGTCGGCGATAAACAATCGAAGTACAGCAGACCGATAGGAAGCTGAGAGGTTATGATTTGCATGCGCAGAAATGTATGCGTCTAAAGGAGAATTTGGTAAGCTGTCGGCGGCATGACTTGCACGAATGTCGCCGACTGGAGGATCTGCAGACGTCGAAATTCGCGGAATCTTAGGCGGGCGTCGGCGCAGCGCTCGAATCATTCGAAAACGGGCATGGTCTGCCGTGACCTTCGGACGCAATGGCGCTGGTGATTTCTCAGCAAAAAAGTTGGACAGAAAGCTGGGCTCGTTCACCCAAATGGTTCCGTTTTCCGCCATTTCTGTCGTGATGGCTTCCAAATCATCGACGTAGTGTGTGAATCGGGAGTAGAAAAGTGGAGTGAGGACTCTGAGCTCTAAAACTCCGATGGGCTCGTGCTGTGGGTTGCAGGCCGGCGACGACATCGTCTTGTCAACTTTGTCCGTAATGCCGCTGGAGATGTACCTTAGCGCCAGCGGTTTCGGACATTTCTGGACAAGGAACTCGAGGTAACTTCGGAATATTACTTCAAGATCTTGTTCTATATCTGTCGCATGACGGCCAATGCTCCGACTTGACGGTTCTGGCCGATACCAGACGTGCAGTTTCCTCTTGAAGAAGAGCAAAGCCGCCTCCTTGACAATTCTGGGAAACGTGGCAAAACCAACCCAAAACCAAACAGCTATGAATCTAGCTTTGGCAACCGAGCCAAGACACTCAGGATCCACAGCTTCGCCGTGTGAAAAGAGTCGCGCGACTAGTTTGGGATGGCCCTTGGAAGACTTCAGACGGATATTGACGTCTATGCCTTGAAATCCTCTCATGCCATGACCAAGGGGGTCATTCGCCAGTAGTGAATAGGTGCCCTTGCGTGAGTTGAAAGGGGAGACGTGAAAGTCTTTAGCCCATGATCCCGTGACGCGAGGGGGTCGGAGAGGGTCCGAGGTCAGACCCGTGAGCAGCTCGGCCTCATTTGAAAAGTCACGGAGAACCAGGTACGGACGTCTCTCATCGAACGTGTTGTTCACCTCCAGCACAATGGCGGAGAGGATTCTGTCTGGAGAATAGAGATACCAGAAAGAAACAGGATTGAAGTGATAACCTAGAAACCTTGCAGCCGTGACGAGATAGGCGTGAGGATAATCAGATGGGTCAACTCCCTACATGAAAAATCAGCATTCACGGTATACGAAGCCCATCGATGACAGGAATCTTACTTGTGAAAAGAGATACGCGTCGAGCTTGCCTCTCAGCCCATGTTTTTCGAATCCTCGTTGTAGGTAGTCGTCTGAATTCACGCTGTACCAGCCTCTGCGGAAGACGTTGAAAAGCAGACGCGAAAACCATCCGGATCGATAGCCTTCGATCGTCAACATGCCATTAAATGTACCCGATGTTCCCACCGGCACTCCGGCTACAAGGTAAGAGTAAGTAAAGGAATGCTGCTCTGGAAACAAACGAGTGTGTGTTGTCTTGCATGGTATGAGGAACGGTTGACCAGGTCCTGCCCAGCGAGTCCTTTGTCTGTCCAAGACGGAGAGTAGTGTGAGACATAGCGCAGTTGCGATAGTGACTGGGACGATGACATTTCGAAAACTAGGCAAGACGTAGAGTATGAAAGTCGTCGAGGCCTGGCCATGTTGAAGTCCGAGGATGATGCCAGTGAGGAGCAGGTCCAGCCAACTCCCCAAGAAGATGTAGTAAACACAGACGAGAACGAGCCTTGGCGTTGGAGAGGAAATGCTGTGGAAGATGCGATCCGCACCGTCAACCAACCGCAGCCATCGTGATTCGTCATCAAAAAGGCCGTCCATATCGTGTAAGCGATCAATAGACGACAGAGGGCAGTTGTTGGCACGTCCTGAATTCCCCCCAACATTGACGGGCCCCAAACGGGGCTTGGCCAACTAGAGGCAATCTCGAGAGAGAGTGAAAGCCGAGGAAGGAAGAGGGGGGATTTCCCAAGAGGTGTAGTTACGGAAAGAAAGACATATGTACATATGTACATGAATTGCCGAGCGTGCTGAGTCGTGCCATCAAGGTGTTTGTTGCAGGGCGCACTAATTGATGCCGGGCTTTGCCTGGATTTGCCAGGCTTGGCAGGCCAGGCCACTGGAATTCCTGCCCAGACCAGACCCGAGTTTGCAGTGAGTGTGGTGCGTTAGTCATCCGGCCAGCCTCGAATCCGGACGATGCCGTCATCACACCAGGGCGCGTTCCCCCGACCCCGCCAAAACGTCTCTAGCAACTTCTACGTACAACCCACTGAAGAGGTTACTTAGCGCATTTGCCTCACTCCACCCCACCGAAGCACTTCGTTGTCTGCGTCTCGCCGATTGAGTCAGGTCCAACGTTTGCCTCCACCTTTTGCTTTGTCCTCTTATTTCTTGTGGGAGATTCTCCGTCCGCCAGCGATAAATCTGACTACAATTTTGTCCATTCTTCCAAATCTCTTCCGTTCTATCGCCTGCGTAATACTGCGCCTCAGTCGAAACTCAATCTTACGGCCTGGTGACGTGACGACAGAGAAAGCCTTCTCACCATGTCTGACTGGGACCAAACTACCAAAATCGGCAGCAAGGTTCGAGGGCCTGGCGTCTCCGAGCGCGAGACTGTGGTCCGCGGCAAGAGTGCCCTCAATGCCGCAGCGCGAAGCGGTGCCGTCATTGGCACTGAAAAGAAGTACTCCTCCGCCAATGCTGTATGTTCCATCTTCCCGCTTGAATCGCCGGGGGGGAAAAGTGCTTGGGTGAGAGTCGATTCACTGACTACCATTTCCAGTCCTCGGGCGGAACTGAGGGTCAGCGTATGACCAAGGTTGACCGATCCGACGACATCATCAAGCCCAATACCGTCGGCAAGCTGGTTGGCGACACCATCTCTCAAGCGCGACAAAAGATTGAGCCCAAGATGACGCAGAAGGACCTCGCCACCCGCTGCAATACAACACAGAGCGTCGTCGCCGATTTTGAGCGAGGGTCAGCAGCTCCCGATCAAAAAGTCCTCAGCGCCATGGAGCGCGTGCTCAATGTCAAGCTTCGTGGCAGCGACATTGGTGCCCCCAAGTTCCCCAACAAGAAATAAAGCATGCCGCAGTGAGGCAAAACCTGATAGCAGAGAAGGATGATGCAATTTGGAGGCAAGACAGCAATGATGTCATGATGTCCAAGTTGCGACGGGCCGGGTGGTGTGGGTTTGAAGTTTGAAGATTAGACGAGGTATCAGCTACCAAAAGAGAGCGAACGGAAAGCGGATAGATGTAGCATATGACTTTGAAGAAGCAGGAGGGAAAAAGTAAATTCAAAAATTAGACAGGACCTAATCCTCGTTTCTGCAAGATTTTAGCTCGACTTTTTTGTGCTTATAGCATATTGCTGCGGCCGAAGCTATGATTTGATACCACACATGGGAAAAGGACAGGTGATTTTGCGAACGTAATCGGACAAAGTTTGACATGCTTGGCCTTTGCTGATAGTTTAATTACCGGCCATTTTCGTGACTGCGTGTTTGCTTCTTGTTATGGGACATGAAAGTGTTTAGGGAGACGGATATGGCGGCCAGCTGCGCGCAGCTGGCACCATTTTGTAAATAGTATTGGCAATGCATTGACGCACGCTTTCTCCCCGATGCTCTCTCACCAGTATCTCCTTGGTTATTTAATTCTCCTTGTTCCCTAGGTCAAGAACGTGCCCGTCCGCCATCTCATCTCGTCGTTGCAAACTGGCCTCACACGACATTATGAGTGCAAACGACAACATTTGCACCGCCCATGCTCCCAATGCGAGCTTCTCGTCCAACCACTCCGTCTCTCACTGCGACCCGCCTCCCACTCCTCTCCGTCCCATAGCGCGCCAGAATGGCTGCCGCTCCGTCAAGTCCATCGTGGCATGGCTCGAGTCCTCATCCAGCAACCAGGCCTGGTCTCCGCGGGGCGCTGCCGTCGCCGAAATCGCAAACGACTTCTCCACGAGCTCGGTATCAACGTGCGTCGAGGCACACCGGCACAATTACAGCGTCTCAGGCGCCAGCGACGTCGAGGACTATTCCCTCACATACCTCAAGTACAAGAAGTACTTTACCAGCGAGCCACTGGGACGATGTCTAGATGAAGACAGATCCGATGAGCCAAAGCAGGTCGAAAAGGGGGATGCTCGAGGAGCGCAAGAGGAAGAAGTTGAAACCGATGCATTGACTCAGCGAGACCCAGAAGAAGTGCGCGCGTTCTAGAACAGTGTCCGCACGTACCTGGCCATCTCTGACGAAGAATTGGAGTGCGAGGCGAACGGGGCTGACGTGGCAGCGAGGCATGAAGGAGCCTGTGTTGCTTACGTTCAAACGTCCAGGTAAGTGAGGGAAAACGGAAGGAAGGGGGAAAAAATTTTGTCCGTCTGTTCATGACTGACCCTTTAGCATTCTTGTTCCTAGTTTAGAAGGTCCAGCATCACGGTAGCCACATCACTGCTGGCGCGGAGCAAAGCAACCTCGATTGATGAGATTGATGACTTTTTTGATGAGAAGAATGACGACAATTTGCAGATTCTACCCGAGTTTAGTCTTGCGAGTTGATTGCTCGTCTGGGCTAGGTGAGAGATGTATTTGATCTGGCGATTATATTGTCTCTTTTTTTTTTCTACATCGCATTTGGACGGCGAACTAGCAAGGATTTGTTGTGACCAGAAAACTCCCAGATCTCATAACTGATAGGCTGGTGGCGATCCGAGCGTCATTGCGGAATACTGCATTTGCTCTCGCATCGGGTGAGACTGTCCGTTTTGGCTAAATCAAGCACATGAATTCGGCTCGAACCAGCACATGCCAAACCTCCCCCGTAGTATCTCGTCTGGTTCCCGTCAAGTGCGACCACCATTTTGAAATTCGAGCGCATCAAAGCCTCCCATTCCCCTCTCATGAAGACACCTTTGCGCTGTATTTGGCCGCTGCCTTATCAAACAATGCACTCTTCTCTTCCAGGTCCACCAACAGACGATGCCCAGGGTCGGCCTTCTTCAGAGATCTGAAGCGTCGTCAGCACATTCATGTCTGCCACGGCAAGGCTCCATATGATCAACGTACTCGAAATACTGGTCGTCGTTTTTTCCAGAGATTGTGGTCAGTACCAACATGTTGGCAATGGCCTCGATATACGAGGGGTCCTTTTTGAGGGCTTGCTCTAGAGCAACCTGCGCCTCTTCCAGGCGACCGAGGTGAAGCTCACAGACAGCTTGCGAAACAAGGCTCCGTATCGACGTGGTTGCTTGGGCTTGGGCCAGTTCCTCAAAGACGTAAAAGGCCTGCTGATACTTCTCGCCCCCCTATCCAACAAAGAAAATAATGACCGTTAGCAAGATCTGACGCCTCTCACGCTCTGCCCAATGTGCCGCGACAAGACTGACCACTCTCACGCCAACCCAGGACTCGGCAAGATTGACCAGCAGGCTGTCTTGAGCCCATCTTCTCGCCGCAGCAACTTCCTTGACAGCAAGATCGGTTCTATTCTGTTGAAGATGGATCTGGACAATCAGAGCAACGGCCTCCACTAACACGCGCGGTGCGCCACAAGATTAGTTCACCGTCCACAAAAAGTCTCTCTCTCTCTCTCTCTCTCTCTCTCTCTCTCTCTCTCTCTCAGTACGGGGAATCTGTCTTCTTTCAACGCGCACTCACAGCTCCCCTGGTGCTTTGAAAGCAGCGCCAAAGCCTCATCGAGCTGGCCAGCAGCAGCCAGGATGGTCCCGCCAATGACCTGGACAGTGGCATTGTCGGGCGTGGAGGCAGCCAGCTTCTCCACCGTCTTGAGGGCAGAGTCCGTCTTGCCGAGGTTGTGCTCCGCGAGCGCGCCGATAATCTGCAGGTCGGGCTCAGACCCGGCAGAGACCTGGGCCAGGACGTCGTCCGCCTGGCCGAGGGCGAGACGAGCTCGCAGCACTAGGACGCGGGCGGGGAGGGCATTCTCGGAGGAAAAGGCAGACGTGTCAAAATCGATGACGTGCTGATACTGGCCCTGGTGGAAGTGGTTGTGGATGTTGATCAATTCGCCTTCTGCCGAATAGGGATCCATGATGTCGGTCGAGTTTGGCGGGAGGATTCTGGACGTTTACACGATGCGACCGAGGACACTTGGACTGTTTAAACCGACAACTGAGAGTGGGGTGTCAGGGGTGGTCTTCTTTGGGTGGCACCGCAGATCATCGATACGGATGCCTTGGCAAGAAGAGTCGCCAAACAGCGCTTTTCAGTGATCACTTTTTTTTCATATATACTCCCAATGATACGAGTCGACGATGCAATTCACACATGCAGGTAGGGGGGGAAAAAAAGGGAAAAGATAACAGAAATGGACTTTTGCTGTGCTTTTAGACTCGCAGTGGCAACCATGAAGGGTCATTTGCATGCACAATAAAATATGGGCGCCCAAAATGTCAGGCAAGAAAATATAGACCCGCATACAGCCCCCATCATCCAATCAGCGGCGGCCGTTTACCCTACTTTCCCACAAAGCGAGAAATCATCAATACCTCTGCCAATTTTGTGCTAAACGCGGCACATCTACATCACCGCACACCGAAAGCACGACCACCGACCGCATCACGTCGCCAAGATGGTATGTTGAATGCCTCATCCCGAGTCCCTCTTATATTCCCTTTTCAAATCGACACAGCACATTGTTGCGTCGACTGGTTCTTGAGCTTGGTCGTCGTGCGCATGTAGAGAGCACGCCTTGGAACAAAAAGCGGCAACGTCCCTCCCGCCCCCTCCTGAATTGGTTCCATCTCGCACCTAGGGGACAACGATGCTGTGCGTGACGAAACAGCGAACCCTTACGTCTTACGCCAAAAAAAGCGAAAGCAAGCGGGGAGGGGGGGAGGCCCGTTTAGAAAAAATGTTTCTCTGCTGCGGAACTCGGCGATCAAGACTCCTGGTGCCATCCAGCGATGTCGTGGAGGGAATGACGGGTAGGGCTTCGTTTTGAGGACGGAACGGCTGACATTTGGGAACGTGTGGTGTGCTAGGTCAACATTCCCAAGACGCGCAACACCTATTGCAAGGGGAAGGAGTGCAGGAAGCACACCCAGCATAAGGTCACGCAGTACAAGGCCGGCAAGGCGTCGCTGTTTGCCCAGGGAAAGCGCCGTTACGACCGAAAGCAAAGCGGTTATGGTGGTCAGACCAAACCCGTCTTCCACAAAAAAGCCAAGACTACCAAGAAGGTGGTCCTGAGATTGGAATGCGTCAAATGCAAGACCAAGTCGCAACTGGCGCTAAAGCGATGCAAGCACTTCGAATTGGGGTACGTTGCTTTTGTGTTGGAGGGGGTTGATCGCTTTCTGCCCAAACTCGGGCGTCTGTCTCTGCCCCTTTTGTCCTCTGCTTTGTTTTCAAAGCCGTGCTGACTGTGATGCAGTGGTGACAAGAAGACCAAGGGTGCGGCTCTGGTATTTTAAATGCGGCTTTTTCGCGAGCGGGAAGGAGGATTCTCTCAGAATCTCGGGTCCATGGCGAGATAAAGACATGGACAACAGGGACAGGGACAGGGACAGGGACATCATTGGCAATAGGGAATACGAAATGATTGTTTCCGTGTTCCTGAGAGGACTGTGGTTAGGGAACGGATGAAATATGATGTCACCACCAAAAAAATTCACGATCATATCGACTCCTCGCCTGACGATCCATCTTGAGTGCAGCAGAATGAAGATGGCATAACGGCTCTTTGAATCGGCGCTGTCACCCTGTCGTTGTCCTAGCAAACACGGCCAGTTCTGACGTCCACGTACCATGTAGAATCACCCCCATTTTATCTATTCAAGGCATTCTATCTACATGGCCATCTAGAATCCCTCGCCCATGAGAACCGTCCTCCCCCCTCCATACCATAAGGTACCAGCCCTCGCATCCAATCCCTTCTCCTGTCCGACGACCCATTCCCCCCCGCCACCGGGCTCACCCCAGACCTCCTTCTCCAGCCAAGCGTTGACGTCGTCGACGGCCCTGATCCACGCCTCCCTCGTATGCAGCGCATCAAGCCCATCGGCGTCGAGGAACCGGCCCAGCGTAACATGCGCACTCGGCACCTGATACCTCGAGGCGACCTGGACGCCGGCCAGGCGGACGCAATCAAACAGGTCGCGCCGCAAATGATGGTACGTGTACGCCGCCGCGGCATCAGCAGCAGCAGCAGCAGCAGCAGCAGCGGGCAAGTAAGACAGGGCAAAGGCCGACGTGTCATACGACAGCATGGGCCTGACGAGCGTCGCGCGGTGACCGTAGGTGTACGACGTGATGGCGGGCAGGGCGTGGCGCAGGCCGGAAATCAGGGCCTCGATCTCCTCGGGAGTTTTGGAAAAGGCCACTTCCAGCGTCGTCATGTGCATTCTGTGCGTGGGCATGAGCCAGATTCCTGGACATGGGTTAGCAGGTCTCGGGAACCTTTACATGTGTGTGTGTGTGATGATGATAAAAGATGAACAAGGAAAGAAGTGGAAAAAAAAAAGGTAAAAAAGAACCAAAGCCTACCTTCGGCAGCAGAGACGACGCGCTGCTGCACCATGGCCGCCAAGCGAACGACATGTTCGGGCAGTCGGGCCCAAAAGACCAAGCAGTTCCGTTCGTCTGCGAAGCCGGGCTCACGTTCGAGCCGGAGCAGAGTCTGGTCGATGGACAGACCGGTAAAGGGGTCGGCGAGGAACTTGTCTCGCTGTTGGGCGTTTCGTCTGCTTCTGTGGGCAGAGTAGAGGGCTTGGATTTCGTCCTGCGAGGAGGGGGGGGGGGGGGGGGGGGGGAAGGGGAGTGTGGTTGGGTTTGCGGTTGCTCAGTTTATGGGCGGTCCTGGCCTGTTTCTCTTTCATGTGGTTTGAGATTGTGAGGGAGAGGTGTGTAGCGTACCGGGCTGTCGTGGCAGGCGTTGATTAGGGCCGTGTAGGGGTTCTGGCCTGGCTCGGGGACGGTGCTCGAGAGGGTTGAGTGGTCGAGATGCTGGACGGGTGTCATGGTGGTTTGTTTGATGGAGGAGAAGCAAGCAGGCAAGCGGTGATCAGAGGGAAAGAAGATGATGACGAAATTGGGGAAAAGGGATAGAGAAAAAAAAAATAGTGAGGACAAGCACCTGGACGAGCATGCATGTGTAATTATCTGGTCACCATCCCCCCTGCATGTTCGTCACACTTTCTTCACCTCGTGCCCTGTCAAAATCGGAGGATAAAATAAGTCTCCCCCAAGGTCGCTAGCTACCCTACATCGACATGCGCAAACACGGAAGGGTGGTGCTAGAGTCTGCCCCCCCCCCCCCGACTTCTACTACTACTACTATTGTACGTACTACAACTTGCCCAGAATCATGCCCGTCTGGGCAGGCACTTTGACATTGACAGGGGCGCCGTCGTAAGCAAGCAGCTGGCAATCCTCCAAGTCGACACCGTTGGAGAACTGCGAGACGACAAAGTCGAGGGTGGTGCCAGAGGGGCCCAGGACGACCATGGGCGCGTGCCACGTGCCCGCAGCGTAGGTGACGGCCTGGGCGTGCGTGGCGACAAAGGCCGAGAGACGGTCGAGATCGGGCAGGCCGGTGGCCGTCGTGGTGGTGGTGGTGGTGGTGGTGGTGGTAATTTCTTGGTCGCCGTTGCTGCTGCGGAAGCCCAGGTGTTTGTCGAGCTCGGGCGGCGACGGCGACGACAGGCTCGGGGCGACAATGACGAGGTAGGCTCGCGCCGTCGAGGCCAGTGGCGAAAAGGTCTGGCTGGTAAATGGATGCCGTTCGAGGAAGCGGACGGCGAGCGTCGTCTCGGGGCGTGCGGAGCAGACGAACAGGCTCACAACGGGACGGGCTGGACGGCGACTGGGCGCGTGGTTGGGATACAGGTTCTGGACGCGGCTGGCATGGCGATACTGGATGGCGTAGCCCTGGTTTGCCGAGACGGCGTTGGGCGGGAGGGTTATCTGTGTCACCGATGACGGTGAAGTTGGTGGTGATGACGATGGTGTTTGCGCCGCCACCGACGACGGATGCACATCCGGCCTCGGATTCTCAAGCACGTCGCCAAACGGCGCAAAAGACTCCGCCGTCAGGATGCGCGCCGTAACGTCTATCCGACGACGAACCTGAATCGTCAATGCCATGACGCCGACGCCGACGACGCTGCGTGTCAAACCAACCCCGCCTTGAATAATGCAACCACGTCTCAGTCTCTATTGTCGATGTAAGAACAAAGAAGGAAAAAAAAAAAGGAGCCAGTCCTGCCGCAGCACAACATATGTATGTACATGCTCATCCATCCGATTCAAGACTCCAAAACGGCCTCCCCCCCCTTTCCTTCCCCCCACGATCAATTCCACACAAGAATTCCACGCTCATGAAACGGAGATACACGCGTCAGCCAACATGCACACCTACCTGTACCTACCTAGTAGTTTACACTCCGCAAAGGCAGTACTAACTAACACACTGGTCATGTAGTGCCGTATTTCCATCCCCCACCAATTTTCATCAAAGGCCTCGGCGCCGACGCGGCACCTTGAAACCGGGCTTTGACCAGTTTTGGAAACGGGCACTTCTTAGCGTAAAGTAGAAAAATAAAAAAGATTCCAATTCACATGGCGTATTTCCACGTACTCTACCCGCCATGATTTTCATTTAATTCACCTTTTTTTCCTTTTTTTCCTTTGTCTTCTTTTTTTTTCTCCTTTTCTCTTTCTTTGGATTATTTTTTTCCCCATTATTTTCCTTTCTTTTTATAGAGAAAGTCAAGCCGAGGCATCCATCGCCAACCATGGACGCCGACAAGCCCGTCTCGTGGGCCGACCTGCCGCGCAAGAAGCAGCTGGTGGTCATAACCATGGCGCGCATGAGCGAGCCTCTGGTCCAGACGTCGCTGCAGGTACGTACGCCCTTATGTCCATAATGCGAAAAAAAGAAAAAAAAAGAAAAAAGAAAGAAAGAGAAAGAGAGAGAAAGAGGCTAACAAAACCAGTCGTACATGTTTTACCAGCTCAAATGGTTCGACCCCACGCTCCCCGACGCCGCCATCGCCCGACAGGCCGGCATCCTCAGCGCCTCCTTCATGGCCGCCCAGTTCCTCACCGCAATGATGTGGGGCCGCGTCGCCGACTCGGCCGGCCGCAAGACCGTCCTGCTCGTCGGCCTCTGCGGCACCTGCATCTCCTGTCTGGGCTTTGGCTTCGCCTCGTCCTTTTGGCAGGCTCTCGTTTTTCGAACCCTGGGCGGCGCTCTTAATGGGAATATTGGCGTCATGAGGACAATGTAAGGCCGACCTATCCACATACAATATAAAAAAAGAAACAAATATACAAGTCAGAAACTTGAGTTCGCTTACACACGCCACGCATCCAGGATCTCGGAAATCATCCGCGAAAAGAAATTCCAAGCCCGCGCCTTTCTTCTCCTCCCCATGACCTTCAACATTGGCGTTATCATCGGTCCTATCCTCGGCGGCCTGCTGTCCGACCTGGCCGGCACATATCCCTCCACCTTTGGCAACGTCGCCTTCTTCCGCCGCTTTCCCTACGCCGCTCCCAACCTCCTCAGCAGCCTGTTCCTCTTCCTCGCCGCCATGGCCGTCCTCTTTGGCCTCGAGGAGACCGTTCCTGGTGCTCGTCCTGGCCCCATTGCTACCCGTCTTCTCGGCAGCAAGACTGCCCATAGTCTCTTTGGCGCCCGTCGCACCACCTCGGCTGGCCAGGACGCAGCAGTAGCAGACGAGACCTCGCCGCTCTTGAACAACAACAACAATAACAAAAGAGATGACAAGGCCGATAAACAGAAACGCCGCCTGCCCTTTCGACGCATCTTCACCAGAAACGTCGTCTTGACCCTGTTTGCCCAGTTCATGGTTGTTTTCCACGTCGGCACCTTCAACTCGCTGTGGCTCATCTTCCTCTCGACCCCGGTCTACGACCCCGTCGCTTCCGGCTACCGGACCAGTCTACCCTTTCGCTTCTCCGGCGGCTTGGGCCTGCCACCCCAGCAGGTCGGCGAGGCCATGTCCATCCTTGGCGTCATCGGCATCACGCTCCAGCTCTTCTGCTACCCGCCCGTCGTCACCCGCCTCGGGCCCCTGCGCTCCTGGAGGATCTTCATGGTCCTCTTCCCCCTCGTCTACTTCGTCACGCCCTACCTATCCGTCGTCCCCAGCACCTCGCCGCCCCCGCACTTCAAGACCGGAGCCGCCGTCTGGCTGTCCATGTGCGCCGTCCTCTTTGTCAGGGTCATGGGCAGGACCTTTGCCCTGCCCAGCCAGGCCATCCTCATCAACAACTGCTCGCCCCATCCGAGCGTCCTGGGCACCATACACGGCTTGGGCCAGAGCGTCAGCAGTCTCGCCCGCACCACCGGCCCCGTCATTGGTGGCATCGTCTACGGCTTCGGCTTGAGCCACGGCTATGTCGGAATCGTCTTTTGGCTGCTCGCCATCGTAGCCATCTGCGCCTGTGCTGCCAGCCTGGCCGTCAAAGAGGGCGACGGTCATGAAATTTGGCTCGAGGGTGACCCTGAACCTGAACCATCCAGAGACGTGGCTCGGCAAACATGATGTCCGACTTTCCTCTTTTCTCTCTCCTCTGCCTTTCTCTCTCTTTCTATATCTAATTAGCACCAAGGGAAGCGCGTAGGTTTTGATTTTTTTTATAAAAAAAAAAGAGATAGAATAGAATGAATAATACCCTCGCTGTCATGTTCATGCTTTCTTCATCCGATGGGGCATACGTATGGTCTGGCTGTCTTGGGTTTTTGGATTTTTTTCTTCTTTTTCTTCTTTTTCTCCTTTTGTACCTTTTTTTTCTTTCTCTCTTCCCATTTTCAAACAGACCACTCGCGGAAAGCCACACGTTGTTCCTGGCCCTTGTCCCTCAACAGCACAGGGGCAGGCCAACGACCCGGTCCGTGTCTGAATCTTGCAATACAATCTACAGAGACGCACCTAGGCGAACTCTCTGGGCTTCGGAGCACTCCCAAGATGTGCCTCATCCTCAGAGTCCTTGTGTTCGGCGCTGCTCCTCCACGGGGAGTTGTTGGATGATGCCCTGGCTGTCTGCAGGTCAATCTGCTGTGACGTTGGCTCGTAGCCCGGCGGCGCGTCCGAGGCATAAGCCGAGTCGTAGCCGGTTTCGCGCCAGGGCGGTGGATGTTGGGCACCAACCGGCTGGAACTTTTGCCTCTTTCGGGATAACCTCTTGCGTCCAAACACAAAGAACAAAACACCGGCGCAGCCGAGGAGGAGCAAGAATGCCAGGCCGATTGCGTATCCTTTTTTCTGTGCAAATGCAAAGCCACTGAATTCGGCATCGTCAGCATAAGGCGCACAAACGAAAGCGACAAAAAAAAAGCCCAAAGCATCGGCCGTCGAAGGAGGGAGAGGAGAAAAAGAAAAGAGAGAGAGAGATATATATAAAGAAGGGAGGGCAGGAGTTTTGGGGGAGGAGACATACATGAATGAGTTCAAGACGGCAAGGAACAGGATGAGCCTGCCCATCCACGAGTGAACTCTGCCGAAAATGGTCGGTGCTTGTGGTTGCCGGGATTCCAGGACATGTTTGACGCCGAGGCCGAGCTGGCCCAGAATTACGGCCACGATGATGTAGCCAAGGATTTGATGGGTATCTCGGAAGCTTCGAGACTAGGCGCGACAAAATAGATTGTCAACACAAACCATGCCCTCCCCTGCAGCGTTCAAGGAGGGATAAAAGTTGCCAGTTCTTACCCTGTTGTAGTGAAAACTCGTCAATATGCCCAAGGCGAGACCAGACAGCGTGCCGAGCGTGGCCACGATCTGATTCACAGCATGCCACTTGACCCGACCACAGGCCCGCAGCACAAAGACGCCAAAGTTCATCATGCCGACGACAAAAAAGACCATAAAGGTGGCGTGCAGAACCGACAGGTAGTCCGACTTGCCCGTCTCGTGCCATTCGAGCTTGGTACCCTCGAGCTGGGAATCCTTGTTCAGCACGGGAGCGTCATTCGCTCCCCGAGTTCTGGCCATGTCAATGGAGAAGACGCCGTACTCCCGATGGAACCTGAGCGGGGCGTTCTTGTCGTTGCTCTGCAGGGTCTCGACGGGACCAACGGCGAAGATGGCCTTTTGGTTGGGCGAGGAGACGTCGAGCCAGCCTCCGTTGGACCCAGCGCCCGGCCAGCTCCGACAATGGGCCGTACACATGGCTGTGAAGTACATGTACTCGTCAAAGATGCCCGTGTTGTTGGCAATGACGGTGTACTCCATCTCATCCCAGTAGCTCGGCTCGTTGTTGCCATAGGCGAGGCGAGGAGAAAAGGTGACATTGTGACCGCCCTCACTCTGGTAAATCATCAGGTACAGGGCGCCCTTCATGTCGTCGCTGCCCAGGCCGACAGCACCCCACGAGTACTTGCTGGGCACGCGTATGCTAAAGAAGGTGGCGACGGGATACTGGTTGTCTTCGGTCTGAGGCACAGTAAAGGCGAAAGCGACGTGGTTGTCGGGAGAAATGAAGGTCGACTGGCCCGGAGGATTGCTGGCATCGTCGGCGTACGTCACTGCGGGAGCCAAGACTGCCCCCATCATCGTCATCACCATGATATCAGCAAAAAAGGGCATCTAACAAAGCTTCCCCCCTGCTCGTGCTTTTCCATTGCAAAAGGGAGTGAGTGAGTGATGCTCTCTGCCTTGGACGTACCCGCAGCCGCAGCCAGGGCGACGCCCACGCGGCAGATGGATGGCAGCCGCAGCAACATTTTTTGAGAAGATGTGCCGATGATGGGCATGTAGATGGCATGCGCTTGATGTCAATACGTAGGTAGGTCCGTGTTTTGTCAACGTGCACCCCACGATGGGCGCAGGCGCGCGGTGCTACAAGCGTAGAGTCACGTCAGTCGACAAGCAGCTCTCTGGACAAAGGAGACAGCTGGCACGCAAAGCATGGCAGGAGAAGGTGGGCGAATGGGGAAGCAGCAGAGCTGTGTGCCGTTTATGCGAAACACACAAGCTCGTGTCGCCTTGGCCCGCTACCCCTTGGCGTTTGGTGGCGTGGACGTCGCCTCGTCGGCATGCCAAAAGCGTGCCGATCCTTCATGGACATTGGCCAAGGACGCGTGCGGCCCGCGGCGAAGCGGCGAATGGGCGAATGGGCGAATGGACAAGAGAGTGGACAAGTGGATGAATCGACCCTGCGTTGCTACCGATTGTGAGTACGTACGTGGACGTACGCAATTTGAAGCTTCTGTCTCTGCACACAATGCCAGGTGGATCACGGACGGGAACCCGCGCTCAGGGATGAATATGAATTTCGAATCTAATGCAGGGACTCGGAGAGGCTGACTGGCTGAGCTGCATTGACGCAGATTAAAGCATGTACCTAGCCAAAGAACCGATTCAGCAAGCGGCCAGGTCCATCCCTTCCCCCCCCAAAAAAAGTGCCTCCGCCGTGTCTTGAATTGCCTGTGCGCTGATTCGCTGGCGGGGAGGAGCATCATCTTGTCCGCACCAAAAAGAATGCCGCAACCGGAATGGCGAATGCGCACCCAAATGCTAAAAAAAAATGATGGCCAAGACAATGACGAAGCCAATGTCCTCAGCATGCCCTTCTCAATGTAAACACCGGAAATACATTGCGCCGCCCTCTGAAAGATGCCCATGCAGATCTATATAGATGATATAAAAAGATTAAAAAAAAGATTAAAAAAAAAGATTAAATCATCATAAAAGGCTCATTACGTCATTACGCCCACGGGGCTCGGCTCAACCAATCAGGCCAGGCCATTGAATTTTAACTGCGCCGTCTGCGCCTCACCAATGTCGATGTAATCCAACTATGCAAGCCATCACCATGTCAGCGTGAATGTTACATGGTGGAAAAGAAGGCACAGAAAAGTATGACAAATGCCCCACTCTCGACAGGAGAAAAAAAAAACAACATGATGCCTCTGGAGGAAATGTGAGATTCGACGTACCAGAATCACATTGGGCTGAGGTTTGCCCTGGCGCGTACAGAGATTGACCTGCTTGGTAATGGAGTCGAGGGAATTCGTCATTTTAGTGTCGACCTGATCGGGAAAGACAATGTCGCCAATTCGAAAGTTGAGCATGTGGTTCATGATGCCCATGAGCTTGTTCACATCACCGCGTGTTGGCCGATCGACGTCGCACGTGGGAAACTCGGGGTCAGTGATGCCGTAGGGAGTTTCCCAGAAATAGTCAAACTCGCTGAGGATATAATCGACCTTGTTCTGGTCCATGTGGTAGTCTGTCAAGGTCATCCATTGTCAACAGTCGATTCTTGAAACAAGAGACGGAAAAGAAAGGGGGAGCGATGAGCGTGAACGGTTTGACGAACCCATAAAGACAACCAGACGGGTTTGAGCATCAATCAGCTGCTGCAACGTCGGCCACTGCTCCTTGGACAGGTGACCCCTTGGTCGGAAAACGTGTTTCTTGAGGCCGGTGCTTTGAAATACGGCGTCGAACTGCTGGACCGGGATGGCATCGCCATTGGTCAGGAGCAGAGTCAGGACCTCTTTCGGGTTGGCCTTGAGCCAGGTGGCAATCTCTTGCAGGTAAAGGGCGAGCGATCCCGAGTCCAGCTCCCAGCAGTACGTGTGGCACATCTCAATGGCGCCGTTTTTGTTGTGCGTCTGGGCCTGGAGGAAGCGCACGCCGCGCTTCAATTGATCCGTCACCGAAACGTACTGGTTGTGCGTGGGACTCTGGCCGACAAAGGCGCTGTCATGGCTCCCGACCAAGGTGACGTCCGAGTATCTTTTGCCGCAGAGCTCGGCATGGCCATTACATGCGGCGAGGACGGTAGCCGACAAGGGCAGGAGTCGCACGAGCTGCATGGCCAGGTCAGCAACCTGGGGCTGCTCTTCTCTCTCTCTCTGTTTTCTTTCTTTTTCCTTGTTCTTTCTCCCCCTTCCCTTTCCCTCTATCGTAGTCGTAGTCGTCGTCGTCGTCGTCGTCTGAATGTTCGTCCTTCTCGGAAATTAATAATGTTCTTTCTTTGGTGTACACTTTTATGGATCAAGATATGAAAAAGAGTGATTTCCCTCCTCTCCTGAAAGGAAAGAAAAAGAGAACTGAATCGAAACAAGGCGCAAGTCAAACTCACCAGACACAACGAGACAAGAGGCCAGCCGTCTCGGCCGAGCACCGTCTGAGCGGCCGCGTTACTTATACGACGTTCCTCGTCGACCCATTGATGACGCCTGCCGCCGCTGGCCCTTGGTGCCGTCTGCGCAGTTGTGCAGAGGTGACCCGGCAATTTCCCTCGGCCTCGTGCCCTCTGCGCTTTGAAGAGAGCAGAGTAGCAAAAAAACAATGCGGCCCACCGTCGGCCGTCCCCTGACGCGACGAATCGTTAGGTCATGATGGCGCCGGGTGCGACCTGAAGTGGGCCTGACAACGCCACGGGGGGGGCCACGAAACGGGCTACACAGTTATTTCCATTACATGTGGCGTCACCATCACAAGGGCGTTTCACATATAGATGGATGGGATGGCTCAAGAGACTGGTCGAGCGAAGAAGCTGGTGCCTGAAGAATAAAAATTCAGATGGTTAGTGTGCCCTCCCTGTGCAGGCGCGGAGTTCAGATGACACGATGCAAGGTACGTAGCAAGCACAGACCATCTAATCCGGGCGCTGGACACTCGCCCTGGTGACGGGCGGCTGTGAGCTGGTCACGACCGTGTCGGCTCGCGGCCACAGCACGGGTGGAATCAGCATCCAGCTGAGGCCGAGCCGTGATGCAGCCCTATGGCCTTGTCTCGATGGCAGTCAGCCGGGAGACTTTGACGAGGCGACCCTGATTTCTGCTTTCACATGCTGCGCAGAAGAGCACAGAAGACTTAGACTTGCTCCACTGGAAAAGGTCGACTCCTGTCGTCGCCACGGGACCCTTCGAGACCTTGAAGACCGTGGAGCTAACGATGCCTATTTCCTACTAGATAGGAAGACAGTAGTTGCTACAGGGAAGCCAGCAAGCATAATCACTTGCAAAGCTGTTTTGACGCATGGAAACTGGTGTGCAAACCCACAGTATGACCCTAGGTACGTATGCACGCTGCTGCATGCAATAACGTTGTTCCGCGCCAAACAGGTTGGCGAGGGTTAAAAAAAAAAAGAAAAAAAAAAGAAAAGAAAACAAGAAGTCTTGTCAATTTTGTCAAGTCGTTCTGCATTTCCTCCGCACAAAAACCCCCTTTAGCACGGAACTTTCCATAAGCCACAGGCAACCAACAAGGCTAGGGAGAAGCGATGGGAGGTATCCAGCCACCAGGTACACATGCATTATGTAGGTACCTAGTACCTATTTTTTTTCTAGGGTCCCGACCTAGTCTCAGATGAATGGGGGGGAGTTGGGAGTGGGAGGGGAAAAAAAAGGGAAAAAAAAAAGGGAAAAAAGCAGCCCCAACCAACACGACTCGCCGCAAATCTGTCCTTTCTCCCAACCAACTCCCTTCTTTTTCTTCATCTTCCCCCCCTTGATCCTTTCACCCCCTAGAAAAAAAAGGAAGAAAAAAGGGAATAATCCCCAATCAGACAGGGACCAGAGGATGCCGCGTCGCCCGACATGTCTGCGCTTCTGTCCCTCGTAGGCTGGTCCTTCCTGCCCAACGTACGTCACCCTGCCCCCCCTTTCCCCCGGCGCTTCCACGACTTACCCTGGCTCTTATTAAAAAAAAAAAAAAGCTCGCATCGTCATGGATCCAAACCATATACTACGGCGTCACGATTCGCGCGGGCGACCCAAAACCGCTTCCGGGCTCGGCGCGATACATCGCCCACCGTCGCCGTATCCAATTGTGCGTCGTGACGCTGTATCTCGCCTACACTATCTACGAGGCCGACCATGACTTGCGCAGAGAGCCCTCGTTCTACGAGGATCTGGGCGTCTCGCCCGCCGCCGCGAGCCGCGAGATCAAGTCGCGCTTCCGTCGCCTCGCCGCCCTGCATCACCCGGACAAGGCCGGCAGCGCCGAGACGTCGACGGGAGACGCAGCGAGCTACTTCATGCATCTCAAGCGCGCGAGCGACACGCTGCAAGACACCGCCGCCCGCTTCGCCTACGACCGCTTCGGCAGCGAATCCGTCGCCTGGGACAAGTGCGTCACCATCAGGGACTATGTCACCAGGGGCGTCGTCTATACCCTCTTGCCGCACTACGCCATCGCCGCGTCCACCATGTACATCCTCGGCCTGTTCGGCTTCATGGACTTTGGCAAGTTCTACCGCTGGCTGATCCTCATCGCCCTCTGTCTCTTCGAGGTCCACACCGTCACGAGGCCCGACTTCCCGCCCGTTCTGGATCTCGTCAATGTCGTCGTGACAACCGTCACGTCCCGTCCGGCGTATTTGCCCTATCAGATGATTGCGCTGCTGCGTAAAGTCACCCTGACCGTCTACATTGCGCTGTCGCAGATTGGACCGCTGCTCCTCGGCCCCGAGCGCGCTAAGGCGAGGAAGACGACCACCGAGGATAACGAAAAGTCTCTGCGCGAGAGCCTGGTCCGCTTGGAGGCCGTGTCGAAGCAGTTGGACGTCGACGCGAGTCGCTTGATGGACACGGAAGTGGCCCCCTTCAAGGGCGACGCATCGACGCTGCACAACCTGCAGACCAAGATACGCGAGTGGCTCGTGCAGAACACGATCCGCGCCGATCCAATGGTGAGGGATGCGCTGGGAACTTCTTTGAGGAAACGACGCGTAGATGCTCCCGCGGGCGCAAAGGGAAATCGATGATGAGCGTTCCGGCTCGGTTCGGACGGACGGATGGATGGATGGGATGGAGAATCACTCATAGAAGCTCAGATCAAAATTGAAAAAAAAAAGAAAAAAAAACATATATACCCAAGCTCCTACAAAGGAACGGAAAATGAAACAAACTACACGGAAAATAGGGAAAATGTATCCTTTTATAGTAATGTATCCATGCATCTCATTCGTCATCATAACCTTTGGCCACCCCTCGTCTCGATAGGTATCAAACAGATGCTCACAAAAGCAGCCATGATGAGAAAAGCAGACACGTAGATGGGAGTCGTGGCTCCATCCCCAGGAACGTTGGCAGCCAAGACGGGGGCCAGCAGGCCCGTGACGCGATTGAGGAAGCTCGCCACGCCGGTGCCGGCGCCGCGGACGGGAGCGGGAAACATCTCGGGCGTGAAGGCGTACAGGACGCCGTACATGATGTTTTGCGAAAAGGCAGCAGCGCAGGAGAAGACGAGCTGGGCGGTGGGAGTGGAGCCCAGGATGACGAAGAGGAGGAGGAAGACGGCCGAGACGAAGGTCGAGCCGGCGAGGGTGCCGCGACGGCCGAACAAGGGCGAGGGCGAGTCGACGAGGTAGGCGGCGACGAGGCTGCCGGGGACGCCCATGACGGACGTGATGGCGTAGTTTCGGTACGTCTCGTCGGACACGACCGAAGCTGGAGAGCGCGGCGGGGTCTGGCCGGCGGCGGAAGAGGAGGAGGAGGAGGAGTCATGACGATGAGACAGGTACTGCGGGAGAAAGGCGTTGAAGAGGGGGTATCCCATGCCGATGGTGGCCCAGGAGAACCATATGAGCCCCGTGGCCAGGCCGAGCGTCTTGTTCTGGAAAAGGGGCTTGAGCCTCTGGGCAGAAAAGGCCCTGAACTTGTCTGCCAGCGCCGTCGAGCCGGCCGTCGGCCTCACAGAAGCCGAGGAGGATGCCGATACGGCCGCGACGTCGTGGTCGAGGTCGTCGCGGTCTTGGTCGTGGTCGGCGGCGACCTGGTCGAGGAGGTCGCTGGTGAGCCAGGTCTTGACGCCGTTGCGGTGCGCCATGCCGTGCACGACGGCGACGGCCTCGTCCTGCCGGCCCCGGCTCAGGAGGAACTTGGGCGATTCAAAGAGGCGGAAGAGAAAGAAGCGGACGACGAACATGGCAAAGGTGACGATGCCAATGGTGACGAGGAAGTACCTCCAGCCCTGGTCCACCGGCAGGTTATTGCCCATGAAGTACCAGGCGACGAGAGACGAGACCAGCTGGCCCAGGGGCCACCAGACGGAGAGAAAGGTCAGCAAGGAGCTCTTGGCGTCGGGCAGGAACTCGAGGAAGAGGGCGCCGTCGACGGGCAGGCTCCCTCCAACGCCGAACCCCAGGGCCGCGAACAGCACACACACGCCGGCCCACGTCTGCGCGTACGCCGACGCGATGCCAAAGACGCTCGTCACGAGCAGGGTGAAGTTGAAGACGACGCGCCGGCCCAGCAGGTCGGCCCCGACGCCCCAGGCGAAGCTGCCGGCCGAGAGTCCCACAAAGACGGCGCTCGTCGTGTACCGGATCCTCTTCTCCGACACGTCAAAGTCGGCCGACAGCGACGGCAGGGTCAGCGAGACGCCTTGGAGCCACAGGTTGTCGGCAAACCAGCCGAAGCCGCAGAGAACAAAGAGCCGCCAGTTGTACGGACCCATGCCAATGTCGCC
The DNA here is from genome assembly GCA_000731825.1 of Hypocrella siamensis. Lineage (NCBI taxonomy): Eukaryota > Fungi > Ascomycota > Sordariomycetes > Hypocreales > Clavicipitaceae > Hypocrella > Hypocrella siamensis. Next base: position 13,851 of record JMQE01001634.1, on the reverse strand, counting down.
AATCGCCTTGTTGATGAGCCTCGACTTGATCTCGTACTCGGTCCACCTACCCTCGCCGCCGCCCTGTCTCGTCTCCTTTCGCAGCCCCTGCAGCGTGTACTCGGCAGCGTCCATCTGCAGCATGCCCTGCGTCTCGCTGTCCTCGTCCTTGGACCCGGCATCGTTCTCGACATCGTCGCCGTCGTCCGGCCGCGTCTCGAACTCGGTCCGGCCGGCTCGCGCCGACTGGCCATGAAGGTGGGCCTGGTCCAACGGGACCAGGACTCCCGCGTAGTCCTGGACGGACTCGACTCGGCCCAGTCGCCAAGAAAATCTCATCTTGGGGGAGCTGTCGCCCGGCAAAACAGACAACAATGGAAAGAAGAGGCGTGCGGCTCGACCCGACGGGATGGGTTCAGAACGCTGAGGGAGGTTCCTCGGGGTTCTAAAGCAAGCGGAAGCCCTCCCTTTGTGGTGCAAATATGGACATCTCCGAGTCCTGCAGCGACGACAGCTATGTCCAGATCAACACTTTTGCTAGACGGCGAATGACGAGCGTGTATATGCCATGATGCAACGGAAAGTACTTGTACTGCACAGTTAGCGGGCGCCATGACGTGCCCCGACGAACCGTTTGGCTGGACCCGCCTGATAACGGGCCCCAGCGAATGGCAAGTGGATCGTTCCCGAGCGTTAAACGCCCCGGCCAAATTCCATGCCGCAGGCCGAATATACGATTTTGCTTGTACCTTGGGCACCCTACCCTATCCTGCATCCACTCTTTTTTTTTTCCTTTTCCTCCTCTCCCTCCTCTTCTGATTCCCTCCTTTATTTACCAAAGAAAAAAGAAAATTAAAAAGATGCATAATTAGCACATCAAGGCATGTCAAATAACAGCCGGCACATCCTGACCCATCGTGAAGTGACCCAAGTACCGGAATTGCAGACAACTCGAGTCAATGTCCACGAGCAACCAGTATCCGATCATCAGCCACAACATCCAAGCTCCTCCGCCTCGTGACCCATCCAGATATGTTCATCAAGCAAGTCTGCATTTGTTCACAATGACCGCCTTTGCGACAGAAGTCTTAGCCTCTTGTCCCTCAATTGAAAAGCACCATCTTGAGCGCCCAGATCCGTCTGCTTACCTGCCCTTCCTTGGCGCCTGAATACCAGTAGGTCGTCTACACCCATAGGATTCCGTCAGATCAGCAGGTGATGGCCAGACTTGCTTGTGGTCGACTTACAGAGTCGCGTCGACATGTGTAGCCGAGACAGCAGTCTCCCTGCTCACCAGGAGGCAATCATCAGCGATCAAAATCCATGATCTGAGTGCTCCGCGCCCCCCAAGAAAGATTGATTCATTCGCAAACAAGCCACAGGAGCTCTGGTAATAGCCCTCACGGCTAGAAACGAACCTGCTCTCCTGGAATTTGACAAACTTGATTCCTCCCAGCGCAGTCCCTCGGCTGCAAAATACTGCCTGCCACAGACACTGTCAGGGCTGCAAGGAAAACAGCAACCATCTTCGCGTGGACGTGAACCATTGTGTCGTCAAAGCCAAGATGGCAGAAATGACGCCGGGTGAGCACCGTGGAAAGCAGGCTTGTTAATTTTTTTTTTTTTGCTAGAGGAGTCGCCTTTGAATCATGATTGTCGCGAAACACACGCACTCTTTTATATTCTTGGACTTGCGGCTCAACGCATCCCACCTCGCCGTAGCCATGTGAAGATGTTCGTGCTTCGCATGTGATTTGTTCTAGAAACTTCTTACAAAAATTGTCATTTCAGACAAATCTCGGTTGAGCCTCGTACGACACCCTCTTTTATTTTCCCTTCTATTTTCAGCATCGTACATGAGAAGGGGGGGCAAGCGAAGTCAAATGGTCGGTTTGACGCGACAGGCGAAACATGATGATGGGCTGGACATGGCTGGATGCGAACTCCTGCAGCTTGGCAAAGCACGTCAAGTTCCCTGTGCGTCGCATCGCTCCACAAAGTTTGGTCATGCTTTGACATAAAAAGAAGGGTTGCGCCCTGGCTGCTAAAGACCGCGCCAGCTTTCTTGTGCCGTTTCCACGTCTGGCTTCGAAAATGTAACATTGCATGCTCATTGTCCGAGCAAAAAAGGATCCGGCTGGGCATAGGTTAAGCAAGGGCACTTAGAATGAGGAAATGGTACTGGTCAGGGACGGGAAGAGTGCTAGGACATGGGCGAGCTGCCATGTACATATGTATGTGTATATTCGATGGATCAGAGAGGCTTCGACAGCATGCCGGGCTCCAGAGGGATCCAGCCGCAGACCCCTGCTCATCTCAGTCATGCCAACGTCCAAATAGTTTGAGGCTTCACTGCAATCGGGCAGGATGGAAGCAAATGCCACAGACCAGTAACAGCTTCTTGACCCCAATCTCATCATACAAGAGCATCCGAGACGACTGCTTGTACAACACTGTAGACCAACTCATACATTGTTTGTAGGTCTCAAGATGAGAGGACCTGCTGAAATGTTTGACATCGTGGGGAGATTAGGAAAACCGACAAATCATCTTGTACAGCCATGTGCCGGCGTCGGCTGTGAAACGTGGAAGTCAAAAATAAGAAGTTGCGTGATCCAAGTCGCCTGGCGCCGCGCATATCCTCCCGTCCACCCGCAGATGCTCTGCATGTGCGACAACTGATGTCAGAAGAGAAAAAAGCCGAGGCCAAATGGTGCGTAGCCGGAGAAAAATCATCTCAACGTGGGGCGGTTGTCCCAAATTTCTTCAACAGGGGACTCTCATGGGTCCCCCCGGACCCGACCTGACAAAAGAGCTTCACCCGATTTATCCTGAGGTACGACGCGTCTTGCTCTTCGAGACGTATTTTTTGCGCGGTAAGGACCTCTAGTCCTCCTCATCGCTTGTTGCATCAATATTGGCCTTGGAGGACTTCTTCTTCTCCGACTTGGTCTTCTTCGGGGGCTCGGCTGCCGCGTCACTGACATCATCGACATCATCGACGTTTTGGCCCATCTTTTTGAGCGACGCGTTGATGGCAGGCACGGCCTTTAAAAATGCCGTATACTGCTCGACCGATAGAGAAATACCCTGAGACATCCAAATCAGCTTCCCCTTTCACAAGGAAATGAATTCGTGCCGAGTCGTGCGTCTGCCTACCTTCTTCCCAGGGAGTAATTTTCCGTCCTTATCGTAGTACTCCCGAATGTTGACGAGGCACATGTTTTTGAACTGCGAGACGCCGACACGTCGCTTATTGGAAAGCTGTCGTCGTTGCACAATGAGTCAATTTTGCTGACGATTTCAGTCAAGACATTGGGGCGTTGTACAGCTTACCTCCCAGAAAGGATTGCCATCGTCGTCCTTGCCGTCTGCCGAGGTGCTGTGCTTGCTTTTCTTTGCTGCCTTGGAAGGCACCTTAAGCTCCTCATCGGAATCGTCTGCGGCGGCGCGCTTGTTTGGAGACATTTTCCCCTCTTCTTTTGATGCTGGTATGTTGAGGAGCAAATAGTCAGGGTCTGCGACACTATTTTTTAAAATTCCTTAGCGACGCGTCTAGCAGTTGGAGCTGGTGTGACGGAACAAACGCCAGCTCACGTGACAGAGACAATCCGTTGTGAACCGAGAGAGTTGATCGCCCTCCTTCTTCAGCATCTTCAGAAACCCCTAGAAGTCTAACTCAGATCATCACTGCTTCTCAATCTAAGCAGCTCAAAATTACTTTGCGCAGTCTCCCGACTATTCTTGGATTTTTCTGCAGCGTAGCGCAAACGATTGACTCGAACCAACCAACCTGAGCCAAATTTAGTACGTACCTGCTTAACTGACAAGCCCACGGGGGAACACAGCCGCGCGACCAGGCAACTGGGTCTGCCCCACTTGCCCCCCAGGTTGACACAGTTGATTTCCTGATTGACCTGAATTGTCCAGTACGGATACGAATCGCAAAACTGCCCCAGTACGAGTGGGAAAATCACAATCCGAACGTGTCTGCACCTGGCTCGTCGGCTGACCTTCAATTGGTGACAGCCAGGCTCAATATGCGATTATAATTGATTTGCGGCGTTGTCGAGAAAGGGCAGTCCCGTCGATTCCGTCCATCCCGCGCGTCATTTCACTTCACCATGAGCACCGTCAATGTAGACGGCGAGCAGCAGCCCGCAGCGTCTCTCGATACGGTCGCCGCGTCCGGGATTGAAAAGCTGAGGCCTTCAGAGGCGAGCGAGGTTGAGGCAGAGACGAGTACTCTGAGAAAGCCCGCAGTCCTGTCATCAAATCCTCAGGGAGCCACGAATCCGCCGTCAAGCACGTCAGCCTTGGCTGCCAAAGCTCTGAAGTTCGCCTCCGAAGCGACACCGGCGACGATAGGAGGCGTTCTGGTCGCGGGAGCTGCCATTCTTTATGCCATTCTCGGAAAGATTGGGCTTCTGTTGATCGGCGCCCTGGGCGGCGTGTTGGTCTTTATCTCCTTCGAGGTGAAGAACCCTTCAATAGCGCAGGCAGTGTCCCGTGAGGGGGGATCAGGAGTTCTCGACCGTATCTGGACCGAACTGAGCAACACAAAAGAGGAAGAAAGCACGCAGGATGAGGCGGAAGCGGAGGCTGCCTTTAAATCATTCGACGATTTTCGACCGGAAACAAGAGACGCATTGGGTGGTCTCGTAGATGCCGTCATCCGAGACTACGTCAAGTGGTGGTACAGTCCTATCGTGCCGAGCGACCACTCGTTCCCGCTTGCTTGTCGCAAGACCCTCACCTCCTATCTCCTTGCCATCTCAAACCGAATTTCGAGGAAGCGGCCTGCCGACGCTTTTCTGGATCTGCTCATGAACAGTTCATCCATACTGATCGCGCTCTTGTCGGAACTTGCGGCTGCTTTTGCGGACCTGCCGCCCGATTCCAACATGAATGCTGCAGATGCGGTTTACAACTACCTGGCATCGAACCCTGACTCCAGGCTGGCCAGCCTGCTGAACCAAAGACAACAGGTCGCCAAGTTCAGAATGGTGGCCGAAGATCTCCTGAGCTTTCTCGACCAGGGCTCGCAGAACTGTGATCCCGCGCGCATATTTCTGCGAGAAATATTGGCCAACTCTGTCCTTGAATCGACGCTGCAAACCTGCAGCAAGGCCGAGTGGATCAACGGTTGGATAGTTTACCTCCTTGAGGCTGGCGAGCCGGACCTCAACCAAGCCATTGATGTGGGAATGCAGACTGGCCGTGACACTGGGCCTCCCGTGTTTGCCGATATCGAGGGCAACGTAGGCAACATTGGGGTCGCGAAGCCTTCCGCGGCTCGCTCCAGCACTGAAGCGGAACGAAGTCGCCGCAAGGAGTCTCTCGGCCACAAGAAGAAGCTGAGCCGAGCGGATGAGGAATTGGAAGAGGCCATGGAAGAGATGAAGAGAATGAATGCCTTGATTGCCCACAGCGGCGAACCGAATCATCATTCCGGGCCGAACCCCACGAATGCGGCCAATGGGGGGTCTGAAAGCAGTTCGAATCAAAAGTCTGAAGCGACGGAAGACTCCGTGACGGATCGCTCGTCAACACGCGAAACGTCTTCTGACGGCTTTTTCCCCAAGAACCCGGATTTTGAGAACCCGCCGTGGACTCCGCGATCTACGACTGGCGTGGCCAGTCAGCCCGTGTCACCTCACCAATCCGGCAGCCAACAACAACACCAACAACAGCAGTTCACAACCTTTGAACAAATCGTGCCCAATGACCAAGCGGACGAGATGGAAGACGAGGACGGACCCAGGAAGGCCCCTCTGACCCTTCACAATGCCTCATTCACGTTGCACGACGACTCGTCGGGCGACAATGGCAAGATGCGGGCCAAGCCCCACGGAGACTACTTGATCCAGGTCGAGCCTTCATCGGCCGCACACACGGGTTGGATGATTGTTCGACGCTACGCCGACTTTGAAACTCTGCATGAGATTCTGAGACGCATCGCCACCATCTCTGGGGCGACTGCCTTTACGGAGCTGCACAAGGAACTGCCCAGCTGGAAGATCCACACGAGGGAGTCTCTGCGCGGGGAGCTGGAGCGTTATCTGCGCGATGCCTGCTGGTACCAGTCCCTGGCGGAGAGCGAGGGCATGAAGCGGTTCCTGGAAAAGTCCCAAGGCCATTCGCACAGCAACGCCAAGAGCTTCGGCTGGGAGTCGGTGGGCAAGAACATGCTCGACGTGCTGACGACGGCCCCCAAGGGTGCCATGGGAGGAGGCAAGACCCTGGTGGGCGGCGTCAGCGGCGTCTTTGGCAACATTGCCGGTCTCTCGAGAAAGTCGACGAGCGGCCAATCTGTCGAGCTGTCGCCCTCTGCCAAGCGCCTCTCCATATCGACGCCGCCGCCGCCGCGGAAAGACAGCGTCCGGTCTCCCGCGAGATCGGAACGGGCCAGCATGGACAGCCAGCGGTCCTCCGTCATCTCCACCCAACCGAGCAAGATGGCGCCCATGTCCCGCCGGCCCAGCGCCCAATCCCAGGGCGAGCCCGACGGCGAAGCGGCAAGGACTGGCCGCAGCGCCGACCGCGCGGAAGCCGAATCGTCGCCTGCCGCCAGCACCCGGCCGAGCCGGGAGCACAGCCGGGCCTCGAGCGTGGCTGCGATGCGGTCGCCGTCGACACTCAGTCTCGACTTCACCAAGCTGCCGGCGCCGCCCGACGAGATGCCCAGCGACTACGAGTCGTCGGTCAACGGCGACGAGACGGCCCAGTCGAGAAGGGACGACAAAGACAAGCACCCGTACCAGTACCAGTACCAAACCATCCGGGCGAGACCGAGCAGTGCCAGCTCTGCTTCGCCGCTCAACGGCATCACCGGAGCCGCCGCCACGACCGCCAGCAAGAAGCAGCGGGCCCCAGCAAAGCCCGGCCGGCAGTACACGGCCATGACGGAGCAAGAAACGCGCGTCGCCGTCGAGCTCCTCTTCGCCATCATCAACGAAATGTACACGCTCTCGTCGGCCTGGAACATTCGCCGCACCCTCCTGGCGGCCGCCAAGTCCTTCCTCCTCCGCCCAGGCAACCCGTCCCTGCTGACGGTGCAGTCGCTCATCCAGTCGTCGGTGCTCGACGCCAACACGAGCGACGCCGGCATCGCCGCCCAGCTCCGCAAGCTGCGCGAGAACACCATGCCGACGGACCAAGAGCGCTCCTCGTGGCCCCCAGACCTCACCACCGACGACAAGGAGAAGCTTGCCGTCAAGGCGCGCAAGCTGCTCATCCGGAGCGGCGTGCCGGCCGCGCTCATGGGCGTCATGGGCCAGGCAGCCACCGGAGAGGCCCTGGGAAGAGTATTCGATTGCCTGCAGATAGAAGAGGTGGCCCGGGGCCTGATTTTTGGCCTCATGCTCCAGGCTGTGCGCATCCTGACGCACTGAGATTTTCCAGAATCCAAATCCAAATGCAAATGGTGTCTGATGGCGGGGAAAACAATTTCCTGTATTGTCTTTCTTTTTCTTCTTGTTCTTTCCTCCAACGTGTAAAATAGGTGGGTGGATCTTTTTGCTAAGCGGAAATGGTGAATATTCTGATTGATTCGTCCTGACCAAAAAATGGACAGTGACTGGGGACTGGGCTGAGGCAAAGGCTGTATGATGCACGACTGGCGTGCCGGGCATGGCTACGCAAACGTTTTCTTTTCAGAAGGGGAGGGGGGTTGGAAATGGAGGAGCAAGGGGAATGACGTTTTGTGTGGCCCTTTCCCTTCTCCCTTCTCGACATGGGGACTCAAAGTTGAATACCCACGATGCCTAGAGATGAAAGGATGATGAAAGGAAAAAGGACACACGTGGTAAAGATACGTTTAGGCTGTAATGCTGCTCCAAGGTGGCATAGGACGAAGCAAGTACTCAAGTAAAGCTCACGTCAAGCACAAGCGAATTGTCCAGAAAAATAGGCATTGATTTTTCTATCTATGCAGAGCCACGACTGTGTTCTTTTTTTTTTCTCTTTTTTTCTTCTGTTCCCCCACATTCCCCCAAACCCAATCTTCTATATGTGTCACGTTTTATCATGAGTTGCGTCATCAACTCCCAAAGACCACCGGTACGTCGTTTTGCACCACCATGACGATCGAAGGGGTCCTCGAGCCACACGCTTTCCGTCAGTTGCTGCTGTTGCTGCCAACCTCTTGGCAGTGTTGGCATTACGATTTAATACAATGCTCGCGCCTATTGGATCCGCCACGTTTTGAGGCGATAATTGCTTGTAGTTGGGGTATCAAGTATGAAATAAAAAAAAACATTAGACAAATGAAAAAAAAAGCCAAGACATGTCCTGCGAGAGGTCATCAAGGTTTAAAGACGGCCGGTGTGAGAAAAAGGCACTCGGCGTTGGACGCATCCCTGGCGTAGTCATTTGGGGGAATGTCGCTGCCGGCCACCATGACTGGCATGGCTGCTGGCGCCGACACATCGTTGCCCGTCGAGGACGCTGACGGCGGGGTGCTCGGCGGAATCGACGTGGGACTTGGACCTGGCGATGCCGACAGCGGGTCCGTCGGCGCAGGAGCAGAGGAGGATCGTGCACCGACGGGACGGGAACTGTAACTGTGACCGACCAACTTCTCGCGGCTTCTTTGCCTCTGCGCCTGGCGCTCAAAGGACTCCTCCGTGGCTGTCTGGTTGGGAAATTGGCTGCTCATCTTGGAGATTTCGTTTTCCACGTCGGCCAGGAGCGCATACACGTCATCGCCAGCGTAGATCCGGATGCTCTCAACGTCGCTTCTTTTCGAGCTGTGACCACTTCGCACTGATGCTCTCATTCTGTCCGCCGCGTCCTCCACGAGGGGCTGCTCGAGAATGATGCTGGGAACTTGGGCCACGACTCTTTGCGGCGAAGGAGCTCTTCGGCCTGCCGTTCGATTTTTAAAGTCTTCGTTTGAGGGGCTGCCAGGCGGCGTGGAAAGTTCGCGCGGCCCCGTGGGGGATTTTACGGCCGTGGCCATGGCTTGATGAGATGGCTGGGGTATGGCCGGCAAGGGCCCCAAGCCGGGAAGTGTGGCCGCAGCAGCAACGTGCTCCAGGAGCTTTTGCCTGATGCGGGAGCGCCGGTCGTCGGCCTGCTCCAGCTTGGTCACCCAATCGTCGATGGAGGCGTCCAGCTCCGCCAGAGCCTCTTCTTGCTTGAGCATCGAGTCAGAACTGAACTTGGCCACTCGCGGGGACCGCAAATACTGGCATAAGCGGGTGTGGAGGTTGCGACGTCCAGCTCGGAGCGATGTGTATGTTCGTCGGAGATAGTCAGCACGATCGTCGAGGCGCCGGAGTTCTCTTGAAAGCGCATCAACGTCTTCAGCCTTGAGCACCTCAAACCGCTCCACCTGTCCCAGGGCCTGCTTCTGCAGCATCTTGATGTCAGCAGCCCTCATTTTGACACCTGCTTCAGAGGGACTCCACCCCTTGGGCAACTCGTCAGATGCCCTTCTCTCGTGGCTAATCCGGTGTTTCTTCTCGTGGCCTTCTTGGAGCGGAAGCTGATGATGCTGATGCTGATGCTGATGCTGGGGTTGCTGGGGCTGGGGCTGAAATGGGAACGGCTCGCTGTCGTCTCGAGCCTCTGTTCTTTTTCTAGGTCTCCCACGGTCCATGATGGACGTAGCCGACTCAGACTTGCCCCGACGGTGAACGTGAGGTCGTCTTTCCCCCTCAGACTTGATGGGAAGGTTGTTGACCGACCCCCATGGCCGGGGTGATGCCGTGCGAAACTCGGGCACTGGTCCTGGGTCTGGGTTGGGCAGAGTCTTGATCGACGCAGCATCAATGTTTTTGGTGGTTGACCTCGGGTATACGAGATTGGGTGTGGAGGAGCTTGGTGGTGTTCGCGTTCGACTCAAAACGGCTGCGTCGGCACGTGGACTTCGCGAGGAGGACATGGGGGGCGTGCTGCCCGACCTGAGGGTTGCGTTGATGCTTCTCTCTTGCGGCCAAGACGGCTGAAGTTCGGGGTTTAATTTGAGATGAGCAACGGGTTGGCGTGAAGAAGAACGAGGTGGTGCTGGCCTCGGAGGCATCGGCGCATTGCCATGTTGAAGATAATTGTCGGCGAGCATATTGCCGCCCATCACACTCGGCGGCAGTATCCTCTCTCCCTTGACGTTTACAGGAGCACTAGCAGATCGCTCATGAAGGGGGGGCCGTCCAGGTATGGTAGCTATGAGAAAAAAAAGTCAGCGGCCTGAGCATCGGGCTGATCAGATGACTTTGGTGTTGGGCCACTGACGAGAGTCCATCGGGAATTCTTGAACAGTGGTCATGGGATCCAGCTCAGGAGGCACGATCTTGCGCCGTCTCGAAGAGTTTTGCTGGGCGAGTCGCTGGCGAAGGCCGGCCCCGTTGGCCTGTTTGTCGCCGTTTGCTGCCACCTCAACTGCCACATCCGTCGGGTTCACAGTCTGATTCATCCTGACCTTGTCCTTTGGGAAAATGTTGTACTTGGATTGCTCTGCCTGAAGCATTTTCCGTTTGATTGGCTTGTCGAACTTTTGGGCGAGCGATGCTGTCTGCCGTTGTATGTGTGTCAGCCTATGCCGATGCGGTGTACGAGTGAGACTGATGACGGTCAAGTGTCCGACTCGATCGTTGCATCATCACTCGATGAGATGTAAGGCGGCGCTTACCGAGCCTAGAGAAGTTGAGGGAGAGGAACGGCCTATTATAGAGTCCTTGTCGAGACTGGCCATGCAAGTGGCGATGTGAGCCATGGCAGCGATGGGGGAGTTGCTGCGTGGAATCAGCGGCTGTCACCGGAATCGTCGCAAGTATATGATGAGCCGGGCATCTGTTGGATGGGTGGTGGAGTGGTGGTGGATGGGTGGTGGAGTGGTGGTGGATGGAATGGTGGATGGAATGGTGGAGAGGCCGAGTTGGTGTTGCTGAAGGAGTGTCGAGACGTGCAGACGATCCAGCAGGTTTATCTGCGAAACGGGATTGATGATGCATATGTATATATTTGGCGTACGCCATGGCCCTGAAGCACCACAATGGTGTGCCTGACCCGCGATGCAGACGAGAACTTGTCCCTTTGGTCCTAGTCTCCAATCCCTAGTCCCAAGTTCCTAGTTCCCCTTGGTCCACAGCCGTAGTCCCGGGTCCCAGACTAAGGATGCCCACCACCCTCAGGGTCGGGAAGAGATCCGTGCTCGACCCAAGCCAGTACGAAGGTTTAGTCGTGTCAAGAGTCAATCGAGAAGCAATGCACAGGCCGGGCGTCTGAGACGCAGGGTCTTTTGTTCGACGTGCCGAAGGGGGTTTGCCGGTCCCTCGATCCTGACGAGAAAAAAGCGGGGCGCAGACGCAAGTTGATGACCCGAACGGACCAGAGGCTAAGGGACAGATGAGAAATGAGAAATGAGAAATGAGAGAGACAGAGAGGGGGGGAAAGAGGCAGAGAGACGGGCGGCGGCCCACGCTCGTACACTCGGCCATGCCCACTTTGGTGAGGTGAACTGATAAGTTGACTGACTTGCTCGTCCAGAGGTATTCGCCGAGCACGATCCCATCCGAGTCATGATTAATTGATGCCAGTGCTGCTCATGACTAGGGCGCTTCCAGGCCCACGACACGTGGTGATAGGATGGCCCGTGGTTGATGACGCCGGAGACCATGGCGACGCCGGCATGGCGTGCTGACAGCGCGATGAAGTCAAAGACAACATTAAAGAAAGATAGTCGACTCCCTTTCTTGGTACGTACATGGGGACCCAGTAGAGAGGGTTGGTGCCTGGTAGTTTTTTTTTTTTTGATGCAATCTCACCACGTGGCCGCCCCTCTGCAAAGACGTGGGCCGGTGGAGGAAGGAGCCACCGGGTCCAAGGAGGCTACGTTAGCTGAGGAACCTGAGGGACCTGAGCAGCCGTAGGAACCTGAGGGAAGCATGGCATCAGTGCGCGGTTTCCAGTCTAGGTACCTGCCCACCAACACGACAGGTTTCAGCGACCTCGTTCGACCTTCCAAGGCATCATGACTTGGGCTGGGCTGGCATTGCCTGCTCATGAGTCGGAATGCATTTCTTCGGGCCATCCGCCACTGAGCCAAAGCATGACAATATGTACTCAGGACGCTCTCTGTCTGCGCTTGTAAGCACAGCACATATGTACATGTGTATGCATGTAGCATTTCAAGACATGCACGTGTGCGTGCTCGATGCTTGCATGATGAATGATAGTACGGTATGATAGGATCGCCACCCCGCGTGTCGGGAAAACGAACATGGGCCTTCGACAATGGCATTTCGCATGCACCAGTCCCCTTCTCCTCTTGAGCGGATCGCCGCCCGAATAAACGGAACGGAGCCTACCACACCATGATCCGCGGTGGGTGGCACTGAAAGAGAAAGGAGCCTGGGGTCACCCTGTCGGGCAGGGTGGCTTGTGTGTGAGGCTCAATTGGGACAATCCAAGCAAGAGGTAGCGCTGCTGGGCACCTTTTTTTTTTTTTTTTTTTTTTTTTTTTTTTTTTTTTTTTTTATTTATTTATTTACACGGTCCGACTTGGCCGCAATTCCACTTGTAGCCTTTGCTAAAGCGTCAATTTTTGGACGAGTCGCTCGCATTTTTCCCAGGCACAGGCACAGGCACAGGTCGCCTGACAATCAATCAATCGCCGAGACCCGCTCGGTATGCCAGGAACGTCGTCTGCAGTTCCTCCGCCCCCCCCTTGTACAAGTGGGAACACGGGACAAATGGCGGGATAAATGGCGTACATCCAAGAATGCGAATCATGAAATGCATCAAGGACCCTGCTTGTCCGACCAGCAGCGCATGACGATGCGGCGTGGCAACGGTGGTTGACGCAGGTGGCATCCATCATCATGTTGCAATCGGATGCAGAGCAAGGTGAGGCACAAACCACGAGTTCAGCCAATCGCTCATGGCTTGTCTTGCTGTCTGTCCTCCGTCTTTCACGAGGCGATGCGCCACAGCCAGTGCTATTCCTCTCTCCCTGCGAGGCTTGTCCTGGCAGCAGGGCTTCACGACTCCTGTCTCGTTGAATTGGCTCATCTCAGGCTGAGAGGCCCGAGCGGTGTCTGGCCAACCGAACCAGCTTTACCGATGCAACTCCCAGCGCTCAGAGCCTGTTCTTTCGCTTGAAACCTTGTTTCATCGTGCGGGCTGCCAGGATACAATCTCATCCACGATCGCGATGAGCGTTGTTGGTAGTGAGCATGTCCTCGCACGAAGCCATCCAAGTCAGCAAAGCAAGCAACCGACAATGAGCGGCTTCGGCACGCACGAATCAGCTCCGTTCGGCGGGCCGCATTACCGGAAGTAAACAGATACAATACTACTACAGTAAAGTGCCGTTTCTGAATCATGGCGAGCGCGCCAAGCTCCGCAAGTCGCCCGCATACATTGAAGTTGGGGCGCCATGAGTCGGGGTAATTTTGATCATGACGAGGCTACTGCTACCTTCATCGACCAGACCAAAGCAGAGCCATGGTGACTTGGTGGGCATATTGCACCCAATGTATTTTGAAAAAAGAGCAAAAATTTCCGACAAATGCAAGCGACGTTCATGACTTGAGATTGCTACTTGGCCACAAACCAGTTTAAAAGTGCAGTGCTTTGTATGTCCTCCTCCTCCACAGCCCTCGGTTTTGACGGACCTTTCTGGGCGGAATGACGCGCAAGCCACCACTCAGACAGATGGGACTCATTATGAAGCACCCTGATTGTGATGGAGGAGCCGACAAACAAAGCCCAGGTCGAATTGCCAGCACCGCCATTCGGGCCGAGTCGAGCTGGGAGGAGGCAGCGCCAAAATTAGAAGCAGATGGCCATACGTATTGTTCTGTATGTATGTATGTATGTATGTATGTATGTATGTATGTATGTATGTATGTATGTATGTATGTATGT
>JMQE01001633.1:0-14754 GCA_000731825.1 Hypocrella siamensis | reverse complement strand
AAAAGCTTTTTGCGTAAGAAGCAAGCTTTCTCTAAAAAAAAAAAAAAAAAAAGGAAGCTTCTCACGTAAAAAGTAAGCTTTCTATGCAAAAAGTAATTTTATCGTGTAAAAAGCAAGCTCCTTGCATAGGAAGCGAGCAAGCTTGTCACGACGCCCAGGGAGCATGCAAGCGCATAGACTGTCACCAGCACCAGTCGCGCAGAGTGGGAACGGACGAGGACGCACGTAAGAAGAAAAAACAACTCGGTAGCTTAATTGAAGAACCATAAACTATCAGAGGATGGATGCAGGGATATTTGAACCAGGTGGCCACAGCGGCTTTGACAATTGGCGCGGCGTTTTTTGCTCTTGGCGCGGCATCCCTGTGTTGAATTTAGGTCAACCTCTCCATTACAAGCTGGCAATAAAAAAAATATCACAAAGAATGCCTAAGCAGCAGCCAGATTTCTCATCTAGTAGCCCTCGAACCATCCGGCCCTATGCGGCTCCCTTGCTGCATCATCAACTTGACCACAACATTAACGCAAGCAGCTGGTGTGACACAGCAGCTTCGTCCGTGGCAGCCCAGGAGGCCTCGAAATACCTAGTCTGGCCGGTCAAATGCTCACACTTTTTAAAAAAAATTAAAAAAAAATTAAAAAAGACCGCCATTTCATACGAATCGGCGCTTGGAAAAGCGCTGCGAGCTTGGGCTGTTGACATAGGACTTGTTTAGGGCGACACGGGTCAGACACTTGATCGCGCACCCTACAAATAGCACCATGTCTCCAGTCAGGGCCAGACAACATTCGCCGTCAAAAAGAGCACAAACACCAAGAAGAAAAGCTCCCGACGTCAAGGTTCAAATTTCAAGATTCATATGGCGAGAAGAATAGCGATACATGTACATCTTTCCCTTGGGAGCACACTTGACTGTGCGCATTGGGGTCAAGACATTATGGTGATGCCAAGACAAGCCAGACAATCGACCCTTTTTTTTTTCGTGTCATTACTTCGTGCCATCGCCCATGTTCCATGCGATTGCTACCCGCCAGGTCCAAGAAACGGAGCCTTGCCCTGCTCGGCTGCTCCAACAGTCAACACTGTAAAATGAAACTTCAAAAAGGATCCGTCATAAAAAAATATGAAGTTGGAAACCCGTCGTAATTTATTTTCTTTCAGGCACAGAAAGACAGCTCAGCTCATCTGGCATGCCTTTTGCCCATCGAGATAGGCGGGGGAGGAGCAAGAGGAAAATGAGGCACCCCCCTAGGCAGCGGCAACGGCAGGCGTCGCATCATCCGCCTTGCTTTCCTCCAACGGCGCGTTGGCTTCCTCGTCGGTCTTGTCAGGGCTGTCAATAGCAACCTTGACAGCAATCTCACGGCCCTCGATTTCCTTGCCGTTCATTTCTGCAACCGCCTTTTGCTGCAGTTCCTCCGAGGCAAGGTTGACGAATCCGAAGCCACGACCCTTGCGAGCCTCACCACGAGCCTGGAGCTTCTTGATCATGAATCGGGGGATAGGTCGGAGAGCAATTTTGGCAGAAGAGGGCTCGAATGTCTTGAAAAGCTCCATAAGCTACGGAAGCCGTCAGTCGTTTCCAAATCTTTTGATGATTCACCCGCCACGATTAGATTGGTTTTGACTCACCTTCTCCTCGGTCAAGTCGTAGGGGAGATTGGCAACCATAACTTTGGTCTTGGAGGGAACGCCATCGGCGGGAGGTCCGCGCTCGCGACGCTCTTGAAGGCGTCGAGGGTTTTTCTTGGGCTTGACGGTGTCCGAGTTAGTCTTGTTCTGAATCTGGTTTGTTATGTCCTCCAATGGTTGAACCTCAATTGTGCCTTCAGCTTCGGGAGGGGCAGCCGCGGCATCTGCAGCGGCAGCGGTGGTGACTGTGGATTCGCCCGTCGTCTTTTCTTCGCCGCCATCCTAATTTTTGTAATTTTTGCGAAGCAATCTCATCAGCTGCTTGTCCCAGCATACGGCATGAATCAGGGTTTCAACTGCAAACTTACGCCGGCGCGGCCAGTACGAACTCCACGGCCTCCACGGCCACGGCCACGGCCACGACCGGACGCACGACGGCGAGATCCGTCCAAGGCGGATCCGTCACCATTCGTGGCCTCAATCTTGTCGCCGGCCGGCTCGGGCTTGCGGGCAAGCTGGACAGAGACCTTGCGCTCAAGGATCTCCTTGCCAGACAACTCAGCAATGGCGCGCTCAGCCTCAGAGGGCGTGGAGAGATCGACAAAAGCGTATCCGACAGGACGATCGGTGCGAGGGTTTTTTGGGATCGAGACGGATTCGCTGCGAGATGAGGTCGTCAGCAAAAGGGTGAGTACGCGACAGGGTGGTTGAGCACATGAGTACGTGGCCAGCTCAACGAAATTCAAGGAAGCCAGAGCCGCCATGAGAGCAAGGCGTCTGGAATGCAAAGGGAGGTTTTTGAGGACAAAAGAGTGGATGTCCGGAGCGTCAAGCCCGATAACAATCAAGAATAGATGTGGTGCCAAATCGGTCTGTGTTGCATGACAGTGCAGCTGTAATATCAGGCCCATGGTGGGCGGTAGTATCACCCGAGTCGTCCACAAACGGAGGAAATTTGATGCACTCACACAAGATAGCTCTTGAAGAAGTCTTTCAACTCCCCCTCCGTTGTGGCGTAGGCCAGGTTGCCAATGTAAAGGCGACGGCCTTCCGCAGCGCTGGCCGAGGCAGCCTCGTTGGCGGCGGCCTTGTCTTGGGCAGGCTGGTTGATTGAGGTATTGCTCAGAGTGTTGGCAACGTCATTAATGGTGGCCTCAGAGACCTTCTCCACATTGGCAGTAGACATGATGATGTGATGGAGGGTTCTCGACAGAGAAACGAGTTGACGTGTCGAACGTTGGGCTTGTGCAGAAAGCGACGTCCGAGAAGAGGGCGAGACAGGTTGAGAAGGAAGCTCGAAAATTGAACTCTGGTGCAATGAGGGGAGAGTAGATGTGTCAGGGTAGCTTCGTGCCCTAGATGAGGATTGAGGTGGACAGACGGCGTTGCGTTGCGCGAAGTCACAAGTTTGGCTGTATGTGTGTGATGGGGAGAAGGGAAAGGGGGCAGCAATCGGAGTCGCGAATCTTGAAATATTTTTTTTCTCGGGAAGCGGGCGATTTTGGGCCGACCGGGGGAGGTGCGTCAGGGATTGGATGGGGCGGCAGGAGCAGGGTTGCAAGTTTGGAGGGGAGCAATGTGTCAGGTGCCAAGTGCCAGCCGCAGCGACGAGCTCCAAGCAAGACCAGAACTAGTCGACTTGGAAGCTAGCAGCCGAGGCCAACTACCTCAGGCACATAGTCCGAACACGCTATACCTTCCTGCTCTACACCGTCGGCGCCTCCTACCCGGTCACGTTGGCGAGAGCTGAACAGAAGAAGTAGGAAGGCAGTGACGGGGCAGCCAAAGTTCATTTAGCGGCAGGGTGGCTTCCCTGGAAACTGGATCCTTCCATATTAATTTCCCGCCGACGCTGAACGGGAGCAAACAACAAATAACGAAGGCACACCTGGGCAATCCATGACAATGTGCATGCAAATTTGAGGCGAGTAGCTCCTTTCACCCCGATCATGTTTGCCAATCAAGGCCATGCCGCTACCAAAAATAGGAACAATACCGAAAAGATAGCTGGAAGGCCGCCGTCAATTCCCAGTGAAGCTGAGAGAAGGCATGCATCTCGAGCAAGAAAGAGGACGGCCATTTGAGCAGAAAAGCAAACAGAAAGAAATTGCCTGGCTTCTGTCGCGGATTCCAAAAGCCGTCCGTCATGGGCCAAGTCTTCTGGAAACTGTTGCCTCGTCGAATACGCAATGGAGCTCGCTACCCTACACCAGTAAAACTCACGGCACGAACCATGAACACAGCGAGATGTTCAGCCGTGAGCACGATCATGTTCATCCCACTGCCTGCCATTTCCTGAATCTGACGCAATACGTGCATACGTACACATGTTTTTCTCAAGCGCTCTAGCCACAGAATTCTCCTCCTCCCTGCGGATCTGATTGATAAGATCTGGGATGCAGTCTGCTCCACTACCCGGCATCGGACCCTCCATGGAATAAGTTTTCACTAGTAGCCGAATCACACACCCGAGATTAATGGCAATAGCACAGACCTTAATGCCCAGATTTACAGCCAAGTTTCGAATGAACACTTGCCGTTTGCACCAGGTCAATTATTTCACCATCCTGATACTCGCACCACCTGCTTGGTGGCGTGGGCATAGTCAAATGGCCACGACGATTTTTGGCGACAGGAGCGTCGCGGTCCTGTACGGCTCTGAAACGGGCAATGCACAGGACATGGCCCAGGAACTTGGCAATCTTTGCCAGAGGTTACACTTTATCAGCCAGGTAGACGCAATGGACAATGTGGAAATGGTGAGTCTGAAGTCTAAAGTCGCAAGCCGCCTTCGCTTGACTCCAAGCTCATGACTCTGTCCTCTTAGAATGAATTGCTCCAGCACCAGCTCGTTTTCTTTGTCGTGTCAACCACAGGCCAGGGCGACATGCCGCACAATGCAGCATCGTTTTGGAAGAAACTGCTGCGCAAAAAGCTGCCGCCGGGCTGTTTGAGACAGATGAAGTATGCCTGCGTTGGCGTCGGCGACAGTACCTATCTCAAGTAAGGAAGAAACTCGTCTCGCTCCTCGGCACCATGACAGATTTCCACAGACAACACCGCCGTCATCGTCATCATCGTCATCGTCATCCCTAATTGCCATTATTTCTCTTTGCAGATTCAACTGGGCAGCGAGAAAGCTCGTCCGCCGACTTGACCAGCTGGGCGCAGAATCCATCGTGGAGCCATGCGAAGCTGATGAGCAGTTCCCCGAAGGCATCGACGGGAGTTTTGTCCGCTGGGCAGACGCCCTCCGCGAACATCTCCTCCAGCATTATCCTGATCCGAAAGGGCGCCCCGTCATCCCAGAAGGGGAGATGCTTCCTCCCAAATGGTCCCTGGCTCCCGCCATCAACGCCGTCGCCACCAAGTCCCTCGTCAATGGCAAACATACACCAGCAATGCCCACAACACCACCGCTGGACCAGATATCTCTTCCCAACAGCTACCAGGCCACTCTGATGGCAAGCAAACGAATGACTCCCGAAGATCACTGGCAAGACGTTCGTCTGGTGTCTTTGGACATAGCCACTTTGACCCAGCTGGTCAACCCTGGCGACTGCCTGACCCTGTATCCCAAAAACTTCCCCCAAGACGTCCAAAAAGTCATTGACCTCATGGAATGGAACGCGGTGGCCGATGAACCCCTCAACCCTTCGCTGTGCTCGCTGCCGTCGTCTCTGCACACCCCCTCACCATGCACGATACGCGCCATGCTCCTGCACAACGTGGACATTAATGCCGTCCCTCGGCGCTCGTTCCTCAAGAATCTGTCCTACTTCTCCGACAATCAGGACCACAGAGAGCGCCTGCTCGAGTTTTTCAAGACGGACTTTCTCGACGAGTACTTTGACTATGCCACGCGCTCTCGAAGAACCATCATCGAGGTCCTGGAAGAGTTCTACTCGGTGCGCGTGCCTGCAGAGCGCATGCTCGACGTGTTTCCCCTGATACGCGGGCGCGACTTTAGCATTGCCAACTTCTACACACGTCCTCCCCCATCCACTTCCCCTTCATCTCCAGCTCCATCATCCACCCCCCTTCGACTCGAGCTGCTCATCGCCCTTGTCAAGTACCGCACCATTCTCCGCAAGCCCCGTCAGGGCCTCTGCTCTCGCTACATCTCGCACGTTCCCCTCTCGACTCCTCTCACCGTCACCATCAAGCCCGTTCTCTCCCCGATCCACGGCCCTGTCCACGCCCAGAGGCCCCTCATAGCCATCGCCACCGGAACAGGCATTGCGCCTATCCGCTCCCTCATTCAAGAACGCCAGACCCACGGCTCCCGCTGCGCCCAGACGCTGCTTTTCTTCGGCAACCGCAATAAGGACGCAGACTACTTCTTCCGCAACGAGTGGCCGCAGTACCCCTCTATGGCTGTCTTCACCGCATTTTCCAGAGATCAGAGGGAGAAGGTCTACGTCCAGGACCTGCTTCGCCAGCAGGCGAGCCAGTTGGCCGAGCTGATTCCGCAGAGACCAATCTTTGCCGTGTGCGGCGGCTCGTCCAAAATGGCCGAGGCGTGTAAGCATGCCGTCTTTGACCCGTTCCTGCAAAGTCCCCATGGTGACGAGGCCACGAAGCGGAAGCTGCTGGATCAAGTGACGTGGTGGCAGGAGATATGGTAGCGGCAAGAAAATTCATCATACCAATCAATCCGGAAGAGCTGATCGACATGTTTAGTTTCAGAGGAAATAAAAAAAAAATCAATTTAATATACAAAACAATATAGACCTCTCGCATTGACTCAGGACTGTGGTGTTCTTTGCGAGTTCGACGTAACGCCTACATTCGGTGGGTATTTACCCACCCAGAGTAGTCGAACATGTCATGCTGAAGGTACGTTGCCCTTCTTTTACCACTGTGAGGATAGTCAATCGGTCTGACTGGAGCTCAAGGGCACATTCACTCGTAATGTCTAGCAAATTTGAGTCCAGCTTTAGCGATGAAGCGAGAATCATCATAATGGTCAATTTTACACACATGGGAGCACACACACACGAGTGCACGTAGTGGTGATATATTGCACTCCTCATCATTCGAAGCGGGTCAATCAAACCATGACCGTCTCCCAGTGCCCATGCTCCGGATTATGTGCCCACTACACCACGAAGGCGCATATATACCTACCTACCTAGTACTTACCCACCTACATATATACCTACATATATGTGTGTACATACACGCGAGTAAAGATGTATTCCTCATTTCTATTAAATCACATCGTCGGGAGCTAGGCAGTAAGACTCCAAGTCGTGTACTTAATTATAGTCCGTATTTCTTGATATATTCAAAAGTGTCTAATTCTGTTCCGGTCAAGACCAACAAAACGCAAAAAGTTTGCACTTTACACCCGCCCGTCCGGCATGCTTTCATCGCTTCTATTTGAATGGAAATGCACAAACCGTCCTGCTTCCACATGTCGCAAATAATGCAATGCCTGAATTTCTTCCGCTATTGTTACTAGCAAGACAAAATGGTCTTTTGCAGGCCAGCTCAGTTTTTCGAGCTCGCAAAGAAGCGTCTCTTTTTTTTTTGGGAATGAAAGGAGGAGAGAGAGAGAGGGGAAAAAAAGAAGAAAATCGTCGAGACTGAAAGGCAACATAAAGAGCATTAGGGGTTGGATAAGCCATGATTTATGCTCCCGTCATCGATTTCATGGATCATTCGTCATTGCTGCTGCTATTTATTCCCAGCTGTAACGTCTCTCGGCCACTTGGGGCACGTGGACAAGGTCGCGGTCAGGGTCGAATCGTCCCTTCTCGGATACGTTGTCCGTCTGTTCCTCGGTGAAATTGCTGCCGAGGCTCTCCTCCGAGGCACCAGATCCTGCGCGGAAAAGACCAGTCGGTGGCTCATCAGATCCTGCCTTGCGTGATCCTGACACAGGAGTATCACTCTGGCCAGGTAACTGCGCATTCTCAGGCAATGGCCCCAGACACACAACACGGGAGTGGTCGATTGGTGTTCTTTGGAATGTTCCCGGAATAGCCGGGACGGGATCAGTGTCTGTTGGACCTGGCGCGTGGGACCTGAGTGACATGGACCGACTTGCGTTTGAATGCCCTCTGCTTCGTGTTCCCGACGAGTGCGATCTTGCATACGTCGATGCCGTCACCGGAGACGGTGGATCTAGGGAGCCCCAGTCATCATGCGGAGACACGGGTGATGGCTCGGAGATGAGGATTGTGTTGGAGGCTCCATCATCGCCCTGAGGCCTGACCAGCGAGATGGGCGGAAGCCGAGGAGCCGTCTGTGTCTGTCCCGACTGTGTCTGTTCCGGCGTTGGCTCATCAGGAGGAGATTTCTTCTCAGAAGGTAGCAGCGAATCATCGGCAGGGGGTGAGTATGCTGGAACCGGCCCTTGAAGCTGCCGATCCAACCTCCTTCTTTCGGCCTCATATGCCGATAGTTGGGCACCAGTGCCAAGGTCTGTGTCGCCGAGATCGGATCCCTCATCGCCATCGCCTGCTTCCAACTCTGCTGGGGGCCCGGCGGCTGGCAGCTCGTAAATTTCGCAGTCTGGAGCTTCGGAAGGATACGTTTCTTGTGCTGTCGAGGCAGTACCAAGCCGTCGGGATCGCCTTCGCCCAACAAGCCTCGACAGATTGCGAGACACTGAGCTTCTGACGGAATCGTCGTTGAGTGTGGAGTTGGTATCCTTGACGAAGTCTAATTCGTCACGCGCCTTGTCACGTTGCTGTCGCTTACGACGTCGATACCATAAGAAAGCAAACACAAGGACAGAGAGCAAAGCTGTGGCACCAATAGCAATCCCAGCCATCTCGCCGGCCGTCAGGCCCTTCCCCGCGTTTGGATCTAACGGCGGAGGCAGAGGGCTGTTGGGCGGCTGCTTGATTGTCTGGATTTGTGCTCCTCCTATGGGATCGCCAGGAAAACGGGCTTGGTGGACCGAGAAAGTTCCTGAGTCGTATTGAGTGATGAGATATGCCTCCTGCATAAAGGCGTTTCCGATGATGAAGGTGTCGTCTGTTGCCTTGCGAAGGGTAAAGTAAGGCACAGCGGGAGCGCCGTATGGTATCGTAGCGTTCATAAAGGGATACTCGAGGAGACTGACGAAAGAACGGAGAGGCAAGGTGATGTTGACGACGCCAGGAGTGTTGAGGGGATAGCCGAAATTGTCATGGTTGTCAGTGCTGGATAGGCTGAATGTGAAAGATGGCAAGTTATTTGTATTGTTGGACGAGTATTGGAGGTATTGGTCGTTCGTCAGAGTGTACAAGCCAAAGGTGCTGTTGTACGTCAAATTGAGTGCTTTGGCAAAGCTGTCACAGACAGATGAGGGCAGCCAAAGATAGGGCGTCGACGTGTCAATGACGGCGGAGAAAGCTTGGCCATAGTCCAACAGGACCTGGGTGGCGGAGGCCCAACCCGCCGGCCAACTCCCGTTCTGTGCTGATACTTCAATGCCTCGGATGAGAGTTCGTGGAATTGCTTCCGTCTGATTCAGGGTGAAAGTTGTGTCATGAGGAGCGAACCGGGCGGAATCGTAGCCACCCAGAGTTGCAGACCCGACAACGCCGCCTTGAAGTGATCCCATCAGCGTCCTGACCAAAAGCCAACAAAAAAAAAAATACCTCGAGGACAAAATTGGCGATTTTGGGGGTTACTCACGATAGGACGCTCCGGCAGTATAGCCATAGCTGTAACTGGGGATCCAGCCAAATGAAGTGACGGCCTGTCGGAGGGGAGGCAACGCAACAATGTCGCCAAAATTGCCGGCTCGGAGACCTACGCCGAAATACCCGAGAAAATAGTCGGTCGATGTAACAGCAGATATTAAAACGTTGGACATGCTAAAGGCAGTGTTCGTGATGGGGCTGCTGGCAGCTATCGTGTCGAAGCCGTATTGTCCACTGCCTCCTGTTCCCAAGTCAGGTAATCCCAACTGCCATGTTCCCAAGCCGGACCACTGTTTGGAATCGGATGGATTATAGATCCCGCCTCGAGCTGTCGCACAATGAGGATCATCTGCAAGATCTGTCTGTCAGTCGAGTGTCCTGATGAAACGTCTGATTGCAGCGCCTGAATGTGACTTGCCCTTTTGACAACCTCCGGGCCCGACAGCCCAAAACTCTGATATTGACGTGCTGAAAAGCACCTTGACGAGGTTGTTGTTTCCTATTGAGAATCCATACGTTGACCAGTTTCCGTCCACGCCCAACCAATCCGAGGCATTGAAGGCTACGGGTCGCGGTCCAGCCGATGCGTCTGGCGTAAGGGAGGCCGCCGCAGCCGCAGCGGCAGTTGCAGCTGCTTGCGACCTCATTTCGCGTATCGTTTCGTTCCCAAATCACCGACTAAATGTCGAGCGCATCCTGGACTTCATCGAAAGTGCTGCAGAGCTCAAGTCACAACATTTACTTGACTGATGGCATCTGTTGACAACCGCGGATCGTGTCCGGTGGAGGGATCAACGGTGGTGTGATGGCCTGCTCGTGTCCAACTCAACTCGAATGTCAAATGTCCAGGTGACGTGACGTTGACGATGCTCTAAGCTCAGATGCTTCGGCGGATTTGAAGCAGACGAGTAGTCGTTGAGAAAGGAACACCGGCTCTTGCTTGGGATGAAATGAACTGGTAGGCAAACCAAGTCACGTTGGTCTACAGCGGAAAGAATGTCAAGCTGCCCATGCGATAGAACCAGTAGTAGCACACCAGACCTTCGCATGCAAGCCCCAGAAGGATGACAAGATCAAAAAGATAGGCGAATTATGCACCTCTTCGGACGAAGGCTGGAAGCAAAGAGATTCAGACAGGACACCCAACACTGAACGCTAGGAGGCTGGAGGCTGGAGGCTGGAAGCTGGAGGACCGGAGAATCGAGAATGGAATAGAACTTCTCAAGCCGCTAGCTTCACAAGTGGCAATTCCTCGTGTCTGAAAGTTGGCGTTGCGATGTTGTGGGTTTCATTTTCCGTGAGGCGCTAGTTATTATTGCTAACAAGGTGCAAAATTCGAGGCCTCAGACTCCCTTCGAATCCCTTGACAAACCAAGCACACTCCCTCGCCATGATGACGGAGCCTAGTCGACTTGTAGAAAACGGTTTGGAACGTGTGTTGGAACGTGTAGTGCATGCGGTACACAGGACAGGGAACTTACAGGCGAAGCCGTGTGGTAGAAGAGCCAGGGTCAAGGAGCAAGGCAGCAAGGATCCCATGCCACCGCTGAATTACGAGTTCTGGAGATTTTGGGCGGAAGACGAAGTGGATTCCCGGCCGCCAGTCCCGTTGCGCTTATTTCCACCTACCAACGCCGGCCTCTGCAAGCACCATGCTGCGCAGGCGTACCTAATTAGTCAGTGAAGGGATTTGGATCTTTTTGCGAGTCGATTTAATCGCCACGACGTCAAAACGTGTGCAGTGGCAGTGTCTGTCAATCTGTCTCGACTGGCGCTCCACCTCTCCCCTTGAGACCTTGGTCGGGTGCGCGGCTGCCATGTTGCCTGCGTGCCAGTGCTTCCCCCCTCCCCCCCCCCGCCTTACGTCGTTGGTACCACACAAGCGAGGAGCAGCGAAGAAGGCACGTACTCTACTCGATCGAGCCGGTCGCTACTGCCGAGTACCGAGCATCGAGTATCGTAGCTGCGCGGAGACTTGTCCAGATACAGATAGCTCCCCACTCCGACCCATCCCGCCCCACCCCGCCCGGCTGGCTTGATGCAAGTTGATTTGTGGCTGAAGGGATAAGGAATGTTCCAAGTGAATCAAAAGTCTCGTCTGCCTTCCCTGCAGCCAATTTCCACCGTCTCAATCATCCAATGGACCAATGCCTACTCCGTACCGGGACCATCATCTTTCCGATCCTGTCTGCGATGGCATTGGACCTGTGAGCATTGAAAAACCACGGCTGCGAGACGTTACGTGTTTGTTCACCATCCTCAGAATCAACTTGCCCGGCCGAAATGAAAGTGGTTTTTCATCTGCTACAGCATCATGCAATCGAAGGGGAGGGAGAAGGTGTGTAACGCCACCCCGGTATGAGCACTACAGCTGGACGGCGCACCCTAGATGATGCATGGTGTTGGTTGGTTCATGACACCTTGCATATCGTCAACCGAAAAAAGCTGCCATAGACGGAGCTCTCTGCCATGTCCGTCATGGCGCTATTACACTTCCGGCCACTTCATCAGCCTGGATCTGCCGTACGACCAGCATCGGGCCGCCCTAGGCATTCCTGTGCGAGAAGAGGGAAAGCGCTTTTCTCCAGCGTCGAAGGAAATGCGCGTCATGCCATCTAAGCTCTGAGGGAGCCGATCATGACAACTCTGGCACGTCCATACAAATGCACACCCGTCTGTAGTACACACAATATGTACATTTGTATGTATCTACGTGGCGAACTACTTACGCCCTTTCTTTGGCCTCGTGTCTGGCTGATGAACCTCGTTTCTGGGTGTTTCTTGTCTGACTCCAACTTGGATCACGGGTCGTACTCCATTGCCCCGGGCCATGTGAGGGTTGGCCATGTCTCATAATGCTGATTCTGCTCAGCTCGCACGTGCTGGCTGAAGCAACAGCTGGCAAGAAACGGCGACAGCAGTACGCACGTACGTGGTGCGCGTGGACAAATGAGCAGCCCCGCGGAGCGGCGGTTGATAATCGAGCTTCAGCCTTGTTGGTCAGATCGACCGTCTCGTCCATGCTGTTGTCTCTGCCCAGTCCCTCATGACAAGCCTTCTGCGGCAAAACCTGCACATCTTACCGAGTATGGCGAAATGGTGGCCAAGATCGTTCTGGGTTTATCACCTTAGTCGGCGGTCATCGAGTTTAGTCTCTTGCCCTCTTCTCGACTAGTGCTCCGACCCATGACACTATCACTGCCACAGTTTTCGAATACCTTTTTTGCCTTGTACGTACAACCTTTCATGACTTTGTCGTCGGCGATGTGGGACTTGAGCTTCAGTGGTAGCCTGCGAACCGTGTTACATTCAGCGTCAACCTCCAGCTAATCAACAGCTGATTCTTGGCTTGCGGCTACACTTACTCTCATGGGCAGCAATTTCATTACTTGTTCTAGGCTTCGAAGTGCTTGGAAAGGCCATACTGAGGTCAAACAAGTTGTTGTCGAACCGAGTGGTGCATATAGCTGTGCTTTGCATAACCAGCCGCGATTGCACCAGTAAATACCATCATCCAATGCAAGAAGCTCGACAAAGACTGCCAGACTATACTGTTGGCGACACATTTCTGCCCGCCATCACTGTGACGCAAAGCTGCTCGACAGCATCGCATTATGCATATTGTTCCTACCCGGGTTGAGGAGGTAGCCGCCCTCGCCACAGGCTTAGTACCTAGTAGTCAGGATGGTGCGGTTGGTGAGGAAACGATGTAGTGTGCCGTCTTCCTGGTTATAGGCCAGCATACCGCGGCACTCGCTATCCCATATAAACCCAAGTAAGGGCGACAACTTTTTCTGTTCTCTTCGGTCAAGTCATTTTCTTTCATAGCTTTGAAGTTTTGTCTTATGGCTTCTGTTTTTTCTCTTTTTATTTACTAAGAAATCCTTGGTATTTAAAAGGCTTTATTTTCTTCCTTTCTTTTTCTTAGTTTTTTTTATAGCTAGATTTCGCCCGTTCTTATCCCCTAGGTCATGTGTTGCCTCATGCCCTGGGGCGTACTAATCTTACTAACTTAGCAAGCCAGCCAACAAGCCAGCAAGCTAGTAGCCCTTGTGCCAGCGCATCTCCAACTTAGTGCGTTGTATTCTAGCAAGCCAGCAAGCAAGTCGGCAAGCCGGCAAGCCAGCAAGCAAGTCAGCAACCAGCAAGCCAACCAGCAAGCCAGCCAGCAGCAATGCCGCCCGGACCAGCCCGTTCGGCGCGGCCAAGCTGCCCTAGCTGCGGCAACCAGTACACAGATATGCTAGATCATATCCGCAAAAAACATCCCCAAGAGAACTAACTATAGCAGCCTACAGCTACAACCACTTGGCCTGGCCCGCTGCCCTGACTGCGGGACTGCCTGCCGCGGCCAGCACGGAATTGCAACCCACCAAGCCAAGGTGCATGGAACAGCCGGCAGGTCCCGAATCTCAACTCTGCCCCGGGCCAGGACTGGCCCGGTCACTCGGACAGCCAGCCAGCACCAAACGCCCAGCCCACCAGCTAACAGCCCGGCCGACAATCCGGCTGACCGCCCAGCCAGTCCAACGCCCAGCAGCCCAGGCAGCCCGGTCATCCGACCGACAAGCCCTATAGCGATCCCATCTAGCCCGTCATCCAGAGCATTACCAAGCCCGGCACCCAGCCCAGCCCAGAGGTCATCAAGCCAGCTGCCCACGCTAACTCAGCTGTTTGCCCAGTCATCGGGACAGCCAGCCAGTCAGCCAGGCAGCCCGAGCCCAATTACTCTGGATGACGAAGACCTCCTAGACCTTGACATCGGTCCGGAAGACCTGGTGGACCTAGGCCTGGACGATCCAATCCCCCCAGACCAAGTACCCAGCGCATAGATTCCGGAATCCAGAGACCGAGTGCCCGACACACAGAGCCCGGACCGAGTGCCCGGCACACAGAGCCCGGAATCCGGCCCGGAATCCAGCAGCCAAGATAACGCCGGGGCCTTCCGCAAATTTCTCCAGCAGTGGCGCCGTATGAGCAGCCCGCCCAACAGGCCCCGGGCCCAGCTCACCAGGGTCCTGGACCGATACAGGTCTCCAAGCACGCCCCGCGTAGGGACCAAGCGGCCGGCAGCAACGCCGTCCCCAACCACAGCGCCCCCTGTGGCCAGGCTCAGGCTTTTTTCACCCCAACATAGCCCAGCCGCCCGGCAGGCTGCCCAGTCAGCAGCTCAGCCGGCAGCTCAGCCAGCCGCCCAGGGAGCCGCCCAGCAAGACACACGGCGAGCCGCCCAACTAACCCCCCAGCCAGCTCCCCAAGAAGACACGCAGCAAGCCGCCCAGGATCCAAGGAACCCTAGAGCCATCGCACTAGAGGAAGACCATCAGCGGCTGCTGCGGTCCACCCTGCAGCGCCCGAGAGTGTAGCAGCTGCTTGCCTGGTCCAAGGTCCGGATCCCGGAAAAACGCCTCCATGCCAGGCAAGCAGCCCAATTCGCAGCGACCGCCAAGCGTACGGCAGAGGCCTTCCTACAGCGTCC
>JMQE01001632.1:0-14823 GCA_000731825.1 Hypocrella siamensis | reverse complement strand
CCTTAGATTCGCAGCCCAAGTCAAACTGCACTCGGTCCTCATCCGGACTTCCCCGTCCCCAGATGCCCCCAGGACGCTGCACCTGTACGTCAACCATGATAACCTGGACTTTGCCGCCGCCGAGGACCTGGACCCCGTGCAAAAGCTTGAGCTGTCGCAGACTTCGGACGTGCAGGAGATTCCTGTCAAGCGGGCCCTGTTTAGCAAGGTGCAGCGTCTGGTGCTTTTCTTCGTGGACAACTTTGGAGACGGGGACCAGGACGTCTCGCGCATCAGCTATCTCGGCTTCAAGGGCGAATGGACCCGGCTGGGCAGGGCACCTGCGAATATCACCTACGAGGCCGCGCCGCAGCCGGGGGATCACAAGGTCAAGGGGACCAGCGTCAGTGAGATGGGGAGTAGTGGCGTTGGCGGCGGTGGGAGAGGGCAGGGCATGTAGTGCGGAATAGGGCGTCGGGTTTGCTAAAAGACAAGCCAAGCAGCACGAGAGAAGAGAGACCGGGCCTCACTCCCCCCGGCCAGCGCCGAAACTGCGCATGGGTAAAGACAATGCGTTCGGTCTTACGAAAGTTATTCGAGACAAGGCGTCGATATCAGAGCTCCAAAAGCACACCTGCATTCAATAGTCGGGCATCAAAAAGTCGTTTCAAGAAACCAGATCAAATTCACTCAAACTATCAGATGAACTACATGAAATTGTCGGCCTGCTCGCACTGGAGGACCCCAAGAGCCAAACACCCAGTGCGGTCCATCGCATATCCAATTCGTCCTCCTCATCAAATCATTACTCGAGACATGGCAGCGGCGGTTCTTCGACGGAAGTAGCCTTGATGATAACATCAGAGATGGGGGCCCCGGGTGGCTCTCACTAAAGGCCTGCGCTTGATCCCTTATTCCATCTTACTCCGAACAGGAGAACACGCTTAGATGTCAATCTTTGAGGCGACAAGAGAAGACAGGGGAAGCTTCGCAGCGAGTCAGCGTCGGGCAAGGTCCAGAGTGAGCACGGCAGCAATGTCGGTGGGGGCAACTTACATCCTTGTCATCGGCCGCCGACCTCTTGCCGGGCATAGGGGGCTTAGGGGCGTCAGTCGGGGCGGGGGCACCCTTGAGTTTCTTCAGAAGCTCAACAATGGCGGCCAGCTGCTCAGGATCAGGGTCCTGCCTCTTGGCGTTGAGGCTGCCCTTGACCTTCTTGACAGCATCGCCAGCGACAGGCAGCTTGGTCGGTGTGGGTTCCTTTCTCTTCTCCTGGACTTCGACTTCCTTGCCCTTTGTGAGCTTCTTGAGAAGAGACGACAGCATGTCGGCAGGAGGAGCCCTCTTCTCCGGGAGCTCGGTGGCGGCACTGGCAAGAGAGGTGCTAGTGGTAGAGGAAGAGGCAGCCCTCTTCACGGGGAGATCAGTGGCGGCACTGGAAACAGAAGTGCTAGTGGTAGAGGACGAGGCAGCCCTCTTCTCCATGAGCGATTCGGTCGGGACGGGCTTCTTAGCGCGAGCCTCCATCATCTTCGCCTCGAGCGATTCAGTAGGAACAGGCTTCTTGGCGCGTGCCTCCATCATCTTTGCCTCGGCCGATTCGGTAGGAACGGGCTTCTTGGCGCGTGCCTCCATCATCTTCGCCTCGGCCGACTCAGTAGGAACGGGCTTCTTGGCGCGTGCCTCCATCAGCTTCGCCTCGGCCGATTCGGTAGGAACGGGCTTCTTGGCGCGTGCCTCCATCATCTTTGCCTCGGCCGATTCGGTAGGAACGGGCTTCTTGGCGCGTGCCTCCATCATCTTTGCCTCGGCCGATTCGGTAGGAACGGGCTTCTTGGCGCGTGCCTCCATCATCTTCGCCTCGGCCGACTCGGTAGGAACGGGCTTCTTGGCGCGTGCCTCCATCATCATCATTTTGGCCTATGTGCGCAGTTCGTGTCAGCTTGGGATGCATCCTGTAATGGAAGCGCACAGATTTGTCTCGGGTGAGCTTACAGCATCGGGAGCGGCGGAAGCCTCAGCCGTCAACTCCGACAACTTGGGGCTGCCTTGGTGCATGGGGTTGGCCGAGGCAAAGGCCAAGATGGCAGCAACGGTAGCGGCGGTGAACTTCATCTTGACTGATGTTGGGAAATTGATCCGGTTTCTTGCTGGTTGGTTTGGGTAAACGAATGAGGTGAATCTCAGATGTGCCGATGTGCCGATGTGCCGATGTGCTGATGTGCTGATGTGCTGGTAGGACGAGGAGAGGAAGGACACACGGTCGAGCTGAGCTTTATATAACCGCTTTCTGCATCTGATGCTCGCCTTCTGCTATGCATGGCCAGAGGTCTAGCAGCTCATTCCGTGCCGTGACAGTTTGCGCGCAAAGGAGGCAGCGCAGCCTCACGCAGGACTCGGAAAGATGGGTACCATCACCCATGGCCCCCTTCCCAAAAGCCCAGAGAGGATTCCATCGTTTCGTGTTTCCAGTCATCTTTCTCGTCATCGGTGCTCGTTGATGTGATGTAATGGCTGGAATGTCTAACACAGCAAATGCCCTTGACGCTTGCCGCGGTATTGTTGCAGGGCACTGTCAGGCCGTTTCCTAAAATGCAGTGCATATTTCTATCTTGGGCTAACGCCGTCAGAGACTTGTCCCTTGCAGAAGATTTAGCCGCAGAAAAAGAAAAAGAAAAAAAGGAGGGCTTCTCGGCCATTCCTTACAGAGTCTATCCGAGCACATTCTGCATCGCACGTTATCAAGCACGGAATGCTGAAAGGGCCATCTAGCTCGATTCATGTTCGGTGCCTGACCAGAAGTGTCCCGCCTCCCGCAGTTATACGCTAGCAAGTGTTGGTATGCTGAAATGCACGACACGGATTGACGGCATCGTGTACGCGTAGATGAAGCTTTTTTTTTTTTTTTTTTTTTTTTTTTTTTTTTGCCTACAGCGCTCCCCTCAGCGCTCCCTAATCCACAGGCGATCGAGGTGCTCGGTTGTTAGAGGCGTTTTCCTTGTTTTGTGTTCTTGTTTGGAGATTCATTCAGACGGACACTGCGATATCCTCGACGAAAGCCTTGGCGTGAGCTCTTTGGCCAATCCAGGCAGCGATTTGGTCCACGAGTCCGTGTCTCACCATCACGTCTTCCATCGCCGATTCCCAATCCAATCCCAGCCCTGTGGGTGAGACACGAGAGGAACACGATCCCGCGCATGTGGTTTCAGAGGCTCTTATTCTCCTCCATTTTTGGCGAATTCCGACGTTGCACACACCGTCTTCTGTGCCGCTCCTCTTTCTTTCTCGGTCAGACGGGTAGGATAGGCTTTCTTTGCATGGATGAAGCGACATGACTTTTTCGCCTTGACAGTGGTGGTGTGATGTGTCTCGGGAAAGGAATTTGATGGCGCAACACGTACTTTGGGAGGGACAGACCTATTGACACTGCCATGTGCAGCAAAAGCTGGCTGTCTCTTTCATCCGTTTCTTCTCGTTCTGTCTGTCTGTCTGGCTAGCTGGCCGGCTGACTGACTGACTGACTGACTGGCTGGCTGGCTGGCTGGCTGGCTGATCAGGTACGCAGATGCTGTACCTCGTCAAAAACCCAAGGTTGGGTGGTTTGAGTGGTTTGAGCGGATCCGGCCCCTCCCTCATCCGAAGCTACACAGTCTCTGCTCTCCACTCTCCGCTCCCCGCTCCCCGCTCGAGTCCGCTCTTGGCCCATACCCTGTTTGCCTGCCCACCTGCTGGCATCTCCACCCCCCAAGCGGCCGTTCTCCCCATCTCTGGCCATCTCCAAGCCATCACAAGCCATCTTCCGACATGTCGATGCAAGCTCACTCATCGTGTCCATCATGACAAGCCACTTATCTAATGGAAATTGCTACACTGGCTTTTCTTGCCCCCCTCAATCACAAATAGCTGTTTATCTTTACTCTCCTTCTCCTGCTTCGAAAATCTAGCGCCTCGCTGATCGTTGTCTTACCCTGCCTGTCGCCTTACCAATCTTCATCATTCCGTTCGTCCCTGCACCGTTCCATCTGCTCAGCCCATCATGGACAAGAACAATGTGACTGGCCTGCCCCCTGTGTTCCCAGCCTCCCGTCCGGATTGGAGCAATGTGCAGATGATTCATCGCAATGCCCTCCCTCCACGCAGTCACTTCTACCTGTACGATACCGAACATGACGCTCTTGGGCAACACGTCACCAATGCCAAGGCACAATGTCTCTCTGGAAAATGGAAATTCCATCTGTCAAAGTCGCCATTCGAGGGCCCACAAGACTTCTACAGCTCAGGTTTCGAGTCGTCTGACTTTGGGGACATCGCTGTCCCGGGCATGTGGCAGCTCCAAGGCTATGGTCGAGGTCCTCATTATACCAATATTCTGTACCCGTGGCCTGTCGATCCACCTAGTGTTTCATATCAGAAGAATGAGTGTGGTCGCTATTTGACGTCTTTCTCGGTAGATGAGGCTTTTGCAGAGCATCAACTTCGACTGCGCTTCGAGGGCGTTGACTCGTCCTTTACTCTCTGGCTCAATGGCAAGGACGTTGGATACTCACAGGGTTCCAGGAACCCGAGTGAGTTCGACGTCACACATCTGGTCAAGTTTGGTAGGGAGAACCACTTGGCCGTCGAGGTCTACCAGCGCTGCGATGGGAGCTATATCGAGGACCAGGACCAGTGGTGGCTGAGCGGCATCTTTCGCGATGTCTTCCTTCTCGCCTTTCCCCGGGCACATCCCCTCGATTTCCACGTCAACACCCTTCTTGATGACAAGTTTGACAATGCCACGCTTCGGGTCAAGGTCGAGGTCAGCGCAGCTCGCTCGGTCGAGTTGAAGCTTCTGGACGCCAAACGTCGCCAAGTTGTTTCAAAGACAATGGATGTGGACAAGTCTGACGAGTTCAAGCTTGACATCAAGAGCCCTCATAAATGGACTGCCGAAACACCCTATCTTTACTCGCTAGTGCTGAACTTCTTGGGCGACGATGCGTGCAGCGTAGTCCAACGCGTAGGATTCAGGTCGACTGGCTTGATTGATGGCGTGTTTTGCGTCAATGGCAGCCCGGTCAAGTTGAGGGGCGTCAATCGCCACGAACATCATCCCGATCATGGCCGGGCCGTGCCGTACGACTTTATGCGGCGCGACTTGCTCCTCATGAAGACGCACAACGTCAATGCCATCCGTACGTGTCACCAGATCAATGACCATCGACTCTACGATGTTGCAGATGAGCTTGGTCTGTGGGTTCTTGACGAGGCAGATCTCGAGTGCCACGGATTTGGCGTCGTGGGCGGCGATGCAGCCAGCTACACGTCGGACAATCCGGTTTGGAGAGAACAGTACGTGGATCGAGCGCGGCAAATGGTTGCGCGAGACAAGAATCATGCGTGCGTCATCATGTGGTCCCTGGGCAACGAAGCCTTCTACGGCCGCAATCATCAGGCCATGTATGACACCATCAAGGCCATGGATGATTCGCGCCTCATTCACTATGAAGGGGACTCGAATGCTCAGACCGTCGACATCTACAGTCGCATGTATCCCGATCTGGACTTTATTGAGTCGTTTGCCAAAGAGAGGGCATGGGAAAAACCGCTCGTGCTGTGCGAGTTCCTCCATTCCATGGGAAACTCGGCAGGAAATGCAAAAGAATACATCGACTTGTTCTACAAGCATCCACGACTGATGGGGGGCTTTGTCTGGGAATGGGCAAACCATGTAAGTCGTTCCATGACACCGGCAGGGGACTCGACGCCTTGGTATCGCTGACATGGTCCTCCAAAGGGTCTGCGCGCCAAAACTCAAGACGGAGAAGAGTTCATGGCATACGGAGGCGATTTCGGAGACGAGCCCAATGATTACAATTTCGTCATGGACGGTCTCTTACTGTCAGATCACAGTGTCTCTTCGAATCTCGTCGAATACGCCAAGGCTATTGAGCCGGTGCAGACACTGTCGCTGCATCGACATCAGATCAAAGTCGTGAATCGATACGATTTCCTCACACTTGACCATCTCACTGGTAGCTGGTCTGTGGTCTCAGACGGCCAGAAACTTACGGGTGGGCGAGTTGTCATACCAAAGGGTAAGCTCATCTTCCTTTCGTCGGCCCTCAGTCGTGCCGTATGTAGAAGTCAGCAACGTTGACATTGTGCCCTGCGTGAAAGGGATTGAACCTCATGCGGAAGCAACGGTCACTGCGGAGGGGTTCCACGATGGCATGCTTCGAGAAATCCACGGCGAGACGTACCTGCAGCTCAGCTTTCGCACCAAGGGCGAGACAAACTGGGCCGAGGAACATCATCAAGTGGCAACAGGTGAATTGCGTGTTTCCAGAGCACTCGCTGTCAAGTCCATCCAAGCAGTAGAGCCACCTATGCCGAAACCAGTCATGCGCAAGCAGACGGCGTCAGGCTCACTCGTCAGCATCAGTTCGGCCTCGGGCCGATCGGTGTGGACCATTGACACCGTCGCAGGCACGCTTGTTAGCTGGAAGCGTGCAAGCCTTCCCGGTACGGAGATCATTTCGGAACCCATCACGATGGACTTTTACCGTGCATTGACGGATAACGACCGAGGGGGGCATGGGAGAGAATGGCAGGATCAGCGACTGCATCAGACATCAACCCACGTCAAGCAGGTTCAATTTAACGAGGTTTCAGACGGCATCACCGTGCACGTCGAGCAGAGGATAGCTCCTCCAGCTCTGCTGTGGGCCGTCGATACCACCTGGACCTACCATTTCCGTGGCGACTCCGTGGCAATCAAGGTCAAGGGCAGGCCACACGGCCTAGGCCTGCCCTCGACTTTCGCACGAATCGGCATCACATTGGGCTTGTCCGGAGCTGACCGGGTCAGATGGTGGGGCCGAGGCCCGGGGGAATCATATCGAGATAAGAAACACTCCCAGCTGCGTGGGAACTGGGTCTCGT
Source organism: Hypocrella siamensis (assembly GCA_000731825.1). NCBI lineage: Eukaryota > Fungi > Ascomycota > Sordariomycetes > Hypocreales > Clavicipitaceae > Hypocrella > Hypocrella siamensis. The sequence continues at coordinate 7,920 of JMQE01001632.1, read as the reverse complement.
CAATCGACGACCTTTGGGTCGATTACGAGTTTCCCCAGGACGGCGGAAACAGAACTGATGTCCGGTGGGTCGAGCTTCTTGGCGACCAGGGCCGACTGCTGCGAGCCAACTTTGGCAACCTGGAGGGAGCCAGCTTTTCTGCGATGCCCTACGCCACCAGAAATGTCGACGAAGCCACCCATCCGTACCAACTGCACAAGCTGAGGCGCGACGACACGCTTGTCAGACTGGACTGGGCTCATCACGGTCTAGGCACAGGGTCTTGTGGCCCCTGGACCCTGCCCCAGTATTCATTGAAGACTGATCGTGACTTCGACTACGACCTTCTTCTAGATTAGCTTGATGAAATTCGCGGCGAAGGCAGCCACGTTCTGTCGCGGCGACCTGTCCATGTCTTTGTTGTGTTTGCCAGGAATTAATCGATGCGATGCGCACGGTGATTTCCCTAGAAACATGTTTCTTCGTAGTGAATCCAGGCGCCCAAGCCAAGCCAAGTTCTTGTCAGCACAGAGACTGTGTCAGCGCGACTCAGTCATTGGCCTCTGCACAATGTTCCTCAGAGTACATGGCTCTAGTGTTTCAACGCATTGTGTACATACTGGGGTCCGCGGGAATAACGGTGTCCCGTCGCGGTCAGGTGCATGTACTATTTTGGCCAGGCAAGGACGTCGATATGAGAGAAGGATCAGGACCGCGCTGACGGTATAGCTACATGTACCTAGTTCATGGTTCCGTGGCCCATGGCATGGCGAGTGTCAGGGTCCGAATGACGAATGCGCACGGATCCGGAAAAGCCACACTTTGTTTCTCATGAAATTCTGCCTGCTTATGGTCAGCACTATTAAAGGCATACCAGGTACGTATGTACGGGATGGTCAAATAGCGGTCACGAGTCCGGTAGCCTTTGCGATTCCTCAAATTCTGTGCCCTCTCGTCTTTTCAAGACGGTAAGTGCCAAGTTGAGAAAACACGTCAATCCGCAAAGTAAAGCCGGACGCACTTGAGATGGGAGACTGCATGACTTGGCCCGTTTGTCATTTTCATTCTCTGTTTCGCTTATGACTTCCCTGGTGAAGGAGGCCATCATCTCTGCCCCGTCCGGGGTTTTGCCCAGGAAGTTCAGGTCAACAATGGTATACTTGTCTGTGGCGTGCGGCTCTGCTCCGATCCCTCTCACCTTCACCGGTTGGGCCCTTGTTCGAATCACTGCTTCCGGGTAATACTGAATCAACCATTGATTATCGACCAGGGTGATAGAACTTCCCGTATATACGCATACATCTAAGCGTTCACGAGGCTTATTCACGTCTAGGGAAATCCAGACTCGCAAATAGGTCCAGGCACGAAACGAGTATCCCGATCCCACATCTAGGGCACTGGATACATTTGACTTGACAATGGCAATCTCACATTGATCATTCTGATTATCATCTGTAACAGACCCGTCGTCCAGTGTATCAGGTGCGGGCGGTAGGGATATGTGGTAGATCCCTCCGTCATGCGTTTAATTCATGGATTTAGGGTTGCGATTCATTCCGTGACTCAATTGCCGTTTCTAGACGTGAAGGATGCCTCGCACCAGCGGCATTCTGATGGTCGTGCGTGAGGTCTCACTCCGACATGGTGGATCGTCGGGATTTCGCCATCACCAGGGTCCTGCTGATCGTCCCATTCTGTATATTCCTCGTTGTGTTCCAGCTCGTCCTGGGTCAACTCATCCAGTATGGGTCCGTCAGGATCGCCGTCATCTTCCAGGTCCTCGGCCTCCGCCTGATGGTGGATGGCTGGGGCTTGATATCTCGCTTGGCCACGCGTGCCGCTATTCTGGAAGGGTGCATTCGACTGCCTCCCATCGTTCTGTCGATAGGATGCCCTGGGGGTACCGTATTGTCCACCACGGTCCACCTGGTTGCGATCCTGCTGAATCTGAGCCTGGTAGTATGGTCTGTCAGCTTTGTCCCTTGATCCTTGTCCGTTTCGGGGCTGAAATCTGGGATTGATATTGGGGTTTTGGCCGTTCCGCTGTTGATGATTCCAGCGCTGGCCGTTGTACGACTCGTACCCTTGTGCAGGCTGCCTCTGCTGCGTGTAACGGTTCTGTGGTTGGCCCCTCCCGGCTTGATTCCTCGGGAGGAATCTCTCTCTCGCCATGAGAGTGATCGTTCCCTGTCTTTGACGAATTTCGTCCAGGAAGTTCTCGATCGTGGTGCTCTCGCCCGGAGGCGTAACGATCGCTTGGATCGTGGCGTCAAAGGCTGCGTGGACTGTTTGCAGCTGTGCCGGTGTATCCTGACCTGTGGATTTAGCATCCCGCAATAGGTTGTAGACAAACGTCACCATGTCTGTCCCGTTGAGCTGGTCCCTCAGTGTGAACCTTGATGTTCTGATGCGGGACAGTACTATTGGCATAGGTTCTCTGAAGCGCTTGATCAAGGTATCACATATTTCTGCGAGGGTTGATCGCTCTAATAACTTTCTCTCTGCATCCGTACATAGCTGTGTGTGCCAATGCAATGCCCTGCCTTTCAGGCACGTCGTCCATACGTCTATGACTTCCCTGTCGGATCGGGTGGATCCCAGGTGTTGGAGCCGCTGCGTGAAGGCGTGGACGTCGGTGTAAGTGTTTATTTTAATCATGCCCAGGCCGTCCGCATCTTTCTGGCCAGGGTCGAAGTATCCGACATCGTTGGGTCGGAGTCGGCCACCGATCCCCGATGCTAACGGCACTGTTGATGCAGGGGTTGACTCTCTGTTCATCAATCTTGACATGAACTCTTGCTGGTCTTTTTGCATGTCCCTAAAGGTCTGGAGCATACTGACCATAAAGGCCTGCTGGGTCTCGCCAGATGGCGGGGGGGGGTTAGGGGCTGGCGTCGGGGCCATTAAGGAAGATCTTGAAGCACTTCGCTGTGCTCGTGGGTCCCGGACTGATGGTAATGGGATGGATTTAGGAGGTAATGGGAGGGATTCAGGGGTAGGGCCGGCAGCTCCGGGTGCTTGAGTGATGGTTTGATCAACCGGGGGATGGTCTTCCTCCGGGGTTGTTTCGATGTAGGCTTGCTTGGCTTGTTTGCGCCAACTTCTGACACTTGAGCTGATAGATCTGGCCCTTTCTGCCCAATCCACTGGGAACACGTCTGGCAGGGGTTCAGGGACGGAATTGTCAATGATCCACTCAGCTAGTTCCACGTCGAATTCTGTGATCGTAGAACTGTGTGGATGACCAGTCTGCTTAAATAGCAACACTTGCTTCGCTTGCCAAGCCAGGGACGTCTGTTTTTGATGGTTCGGTGGATCAAGCTATCCATAGATACCTTCTTGGTGGGCTTTTTGATAGGGAGGTAGATTTTGGGGTAGATTTCGGGATGGGATTGATGATTTTGGTTGATGGTTTGATGGTTTATGGTGTGGTGCAATTGCTACCAGTTGTGATGTGATCAGGTCTGAATTGGTCCCTCTACCGTGGATCCACCCCGGTTGATTGATTGAGCCTTCCCGCCCCTCCTCCCCGGCCCCAATCTGCCATCCTCTCAATCCCTGCGGCTGCGTGTGGGTACCTTAAATGGAGAGAGGTGACTGGTGGGGAAGAGGAACCGAGAACCGAAAAGCCAGATTAAACAACAACAGCAGCTTAATGAATTCGGTGCCACGAAGGCAAGGTGACGCCATCGCAGCTTTTTCAAAAGCGACTCCCTTTTTTTTATGACAAGCTGTATTATTCTGGGTTTCTTTGAATTCCTCCTCTTTTCTCTCTTGCAGGCTGGATCGCGATCCTCTTTCAATCGAAGCGTTTCCCCTGTCTGTTGACTTTTGTTCCAGACTCTGCCGGCCCCGACCTGAGCGAGCAGACTACATCCTAAATGAAGCTTTCAACTGTCTTTGGCACTGCCATTTCGCTCACCGCAAACGCGTGCCGCCCGCTTCAGTCATCATGGCCTGTGTCATAGATAGGCCGTCTCTCTCTTCGTCAGTCTTGGACGCTTTGGAAACGCCAAAGACGACCAAGTCGTCCCCCGATCTGGTGCACAGCCTCAAGCACAGCAGCGCCGTCCTCGCGCTCGCCGTCAGTTCCCAACACGATTCGATATATGCAGGCACTCAGGATGGCGAGATAGTCGTGTGGTCGCTGGACACGTTTCATCAGATCCGACAAGCTCAGGCGCACAAGCGCAGTGTGCTCTCGCTTTTTCTGTCTCCCGACTCGTCCCTGCTCTTTTCCAGTGCCGGAGACGCCATCATCAATGTGTGGTGTCCGAGGACCTTGAGACGCCTCTACGAGGTGTACGGGATATACGACGTCGGCGACATCTTCTGCTCTGCGTTCAGCTCCCAGCATGACACGTTGTATATGGGAGCGCAGAATACCACGATACAATGGGTGTCCCTGAGCAACCCATCGTGCAGAGTGGCGCCAGACTCGCAGAATCATCCCGGACGCCGGAACCACAGATTCTTTGACTCGAAGGCTGTCGGCGGTGTGGCCACACCCAGACGAAACGAGGACCGCTGGGCCCTGATCCCTCGCGCGCAGGTGGTTCTGCAGATAGACGGGGGCAGCATTCGCCATTTTGCGCACAATGGCTATGTGTACTGCATGCTCATGGCAAAAGGACCGACGGTGGAGGTGGACCCAGACGAGGATGTTCTCATCTCTGGTGCCGGAGACGGAACAATCAAGCTGTGGAGTCTGACGGGATCAAACGGGGGTGGACACGGTCACTCGGAAGAGGACGGCACCTCGATTGAGGAAATCATGACTTTGGGTCAAGACGACGCCGAGTCGGTTCTGTCACTGGCACTCGATGGTTCGTTCCTGTATTCCGGCAAGATTGACGGCATTGTGGAGCTGTGGGACCTGGACACGACGCAGAAGTTGAGGGTCATCAAGGCTCATCAGGGGGACATCATGTCTCTGCAAATGGGATGGGGTTGCCTTTGGGTCGGCTCGACGCACGGATGGGCCAGCGTAGGTCATTTCGCAGTCCCCAACAACGGGATCGGGGGTCGGGATTGCTGACGATTACGCCGCAGAAATATACCACAGCCCACTACGGCACGTATCGACGGGCGTCGTCCGAGGACGTCAGCCAGCAGTACCAATGCATCAGCCAGTGGAAGGCACACCAAGGAAAAGTCCTGGCTTCCGCGACCACCAATCACAAGTCGGAGCGGTACTACATCACCGGTGGCAATGACGACAATATTTCCATATGGTCAGTCAAAAACCTGATGGCGTCGGCCTCGCTGAAGGAAGCCTTGCCAAAAAAGGGCCAAGATGTTCTCGTGTCGACGCTCAGCGACTTTGTCTCGTACAAGACTGTCTCTTCGCGTCCAGAATACGCCGAGGACTGCCGCAAGGGTGCCACCTTTCTCGGCTCGCTCTTCAAGAGACTGGGGGGCCATGTCGAGATGCTCAGCACGGAGAAGACGCACAGCAATCCTGTCGTGTACGCCAAGTTTCTGGGGAAAAAGGAAGGGTCGGAACACCGAAAACGCATCCTGTTTTATGGCCACTACGACGTCGTGCCGGCGGATGAGAGAGTGGGCAAGTGGGCGACGGAGCCATTCACGGCGACCGGGACCAACGGCTACCTCTACGGCCGTGGCGTGAGCGACAACAAGGGGCCCATCATCGCGGCTCTCTACGCCGTCACGGATCTGATGCAGTCCCAGAGGCTGAAGAACGACGTCATCTTCCTGATTGAGGGCGAGGAAGAGTTTGGTTCGAGAGGCTTCGAGGAGGCTGTCAGGATGAACAAGGCGCTCATTGGACATATCGATTACATTCTTCTCGCTAATAGCTACTGGCTGAACGACGAAGTGCCTTGCTTGACATATGGCCTCCGCGGCGTGCTGCACGCGACGGTGAGTGTGGACTCGCCTCGGCCCGACATACACTCGGGAGTGGACGGGTCTCATCTCGCCGACGAGCCGCTCACCGACCTCACCTGCGTTCTTTCGAGGCTCAAGGGACCCGGAAACAGAATACAGATCCCGGGCTTTTACGACGATGTTCCGGCAATCACGCCGGAGGAGGAGGTGCGGTTCGACAACATTGCATCCATCATGGTGCACCATCAGCCGCAGCCAACGTCGGAGGAGAAGCTGAAGCAGTCGCTGATGGCGCGTTGGAGGGAGCCGAACCTGACCATCCACCAATACAAGGTGTCGGGGCCCGACGGCAGCCTGGTCAGCAGTCACGCCAGCTCGCACATCAGCCTGCGGCTGGTGCCGGGCCAAGAGGTCGACCACGTGGCGCAAGCGCTCTCGTGGTATCTCGGACGCGAGTTTGGACTGCTCAAGTCGCAGAACCAGTTCAGTGTCAACATTGACAACAAGGCAGAGCCGTGGCTCGGAAATCCATCCAACGAGATATTCCGCACCCTCGGGCAGGCCATCGTCGAGGCCTGGCCGGACCGGTTCGACCAGAGCAGCGGGCAGGCCAACGGGAAAGCCCAGGCGTCGTCTGTGGGCAAATCATCGAAGCCACGGCAGCCGCTGCACATTCGGGAGGGCGGGTCGATCCCGGCCATTCGTTTCCTGGAGAAGGAGTTTGGCGCACCGGCCGCCAACTTTCCGTGCGGGCGTGCCTCGGACGCGGCGCATCTGAACAATGAGAGGATGAGTCTCATCAATCTATTGAAGGCCAGGGAGGTTTTCGGGAAAGTGTTTGCGCGGTTGTGAGGGCCGGGGGGAGGGACGCAGAAATTGCTGAGGCGAGGCGAGGCGAAGCGAGGCGGACAGAGCTTGGTCCACGGCACTGACGGCACTGATGGCAATTTATCCTTTTGGGGAGCATTTTTTTGGGGGGGGCATTAATGACGGAATTTCTGATTCTGTTTTTGACTTGGAAAACGGAAAAGACACCACTAGAGAAGATGTTCAATCAGGGTGAGGATGTAAAGGAAGGAAGGGAAAAAAGACAAGTCTTGTGTATTTGATGCATCCTCTTGTCTTTTGCCCAACCACAATGACAAATGATAGGGGCTCGTTGAAGCACGTCTGGTGCTTTGAGATGATTTGTTGTGAGAGGCTTTTTGTTGTGAGACGCATATTTGCGTGTATATTTACTTGTGCATCCATTTTGCGTCCAACAGGTTGTGTATCCAGTTGCACATCCATCTGCACATCCACGTTTACAGCCACGTGTACAATTTGTGGCTGCATTTGGCTGCAGATGGCTGCATAAGATGGGCCCCGGGGAGGCAAATAAATGGACCCTCCAGCCTTAACAGATCAGATTGATCTCGGAACCCTTGTTGCCCACTTCCCCCTCCCTCCCAGGAAAAGATCATTTGAGATCTCCTTCTGCAGCCCAATCAGCCTTGTCTTCGCTCAAAAGATCGCTGTTCAATGCACGCCACTCGATCTCTTTCCTAAAGATGGACGAGGCAGGGATGTCGAGGCTTGCACATTTTGACTTGCAAACCTCTCGGGCAGTGAAAAATGCTTTGCTAAAATGTCACGTCATCTACTCTTAGGGCTGGGACGGGGCACCAGCCGCCTTCAGAAATCCCCCGCATGAAACGGAAAAGAAAAGAGACATGTTTTACATGCATGCAGACGTACAGTATTTCAAGATTTCATGATGAACAGGTTTTGGTTTTGGCTGTCCGATATGGTAGGTCTCGGCTGACGCAGCAAATGTGTCTTCGCTTACTTTGTTGGCGATGATGTGGGTGAGATGGTTTTATTTTTGCTTTTGCTTTTTCTCTTCTTTTTTTTCTCCTGATGATAACAGCTGGGCTTTCGCTTCCGGGGGGGTTTGTTTGGTCAAATGACCTCGCTGACAAGATGTTGGGTTTGTTTGCTCAAGCCGCAAACATTGTTTCTTGGGTGGCCGTGCTCCCAACGTGGACGGGACTCGTCCAATTTCTCAAGCGCGGCTTTCATTCTTTTTTTTTTTTTTTTTTTTTTTTA
>JMQE01001631.1:0-14877 GCA_000731825.1 Hypocrella siamensis | reverse complement strand
TCCTCCTCCTCCCCCCTCCTCCTCCCCCCCAAGTCATGTCCCTCGTTTGAGGAATGGAAAGGGAGGAGGGAAAGAAGAGAAGAGCTGACCGCGAGAGAATCCAGGCTGGTTCTCCACAGTGTCATGGCAGAGCATCGTGGCTCTCGACACCTTCCTCATCGGCTCCATCATTCAGGGCCTGATCACGCTCAATGACGATTCCTACTCTCCCGCTCGTTGGCAGGGCACTCTCCTCGTCTTTGCCTCCGTCATTGCCATTTCCCTCTTCAACATCTTCGCCGCCAAGCATCTGCCCCTCGCCGAGGGCAGCTTTGTCACGCTCTACATATTCTCCTTCTTTCCCCTCATCATTACCTTGCTCGTGCTGGCGCCCAAGCAGTCCGCCAGCGAGGTGTTTGGGCACTTCACCGACAATGGGGCCGGCTGGCCAAACATTTCCTTGACTGTCATGGTTGGCCAAGTGTCTTCCATGTTTGCCGTGCTCGGTGCGTGTGTGCTATCTTGATTTCGCCTCATCATCACTGCGAGCCTTCTTGTTTCTAATTCGGCCTGCAAACAGGATCCGACTCGGTTGCCCACATGGCCGAGGAGATCAAGGACGCCGGCATCGTGGTTCCCAGAAGCATGGTCTGGTCCTTTCTTCTCAACATCCCATTCACATTCGGCCTTCTCATCACTTACCTCTTCTGCATCGGAGATGTCGGCGAGGCTCTTGCCTTCAAGACCGAGTTTCCGTTCATGTACGTCTTTCAGAACGCGACTGGGTCCATTGGGGCGACCAACGGCCTCACCATTGTCGTGCTGGTCCTCCTCATCATGATCACCATCAGCTCACTCGCCTCGACGTCTCGCCAAACATTTGCCTTTGCGCGAGACGGCGGCCTACCCTTTTCCAAGTGGCTCGGATCCGTAAGTACGACGTCGCACAGGGAAACCAAACTTTGCTTTGCACATGCCCCCTTTCCCCCTTGACGCCTTTTCTTCTGTCGCTGTTGCTAAAACGACGAGACTTCAGGTCCATCCGTCATGGCACGTGCCCGTCAACTCGGTCTTCTTCACCTGCGCCTTCTCCATGGCCTTTTCTCTCATCAACATTGGGTCGACGGTCGCCTTCAACGCCATGCTCTCTCTGTCCACCGTGGCCCTCATGGCGACCTACGTCGTTTCCGTCGGCTGCGTCACGGTGAAGCGGATCCGCGGCGAGAAGATGCCGCGTTGCCGCTGGAGCCTGGGGCGCTACGGCCTCGCCATCAATATCGTCGCCCTCATTTATTCGTGTTGGTCCTTCTTCTGGAGCTTCTGGCCCAACAGCTACGACATAACCGTGACAAACTTCAACTGGGCCTGCGTGCTGTTTGTCGGCCTGATGGGCCTGTCCTTCGTCGTGTATTGGCTGCAGGCGAGACACGTGTACGAGGGACCGGTCGTCAAGGTCCAAGAACATAAGGAGACTTGAGGATAATTGATGATGATGACCATGACGAAGCCGATGACGTAGCTGTTACTCTGACTTGCCTTCCTTTGGGATTTTTTTTATATTCAATTTTCACTCAGAAAGGAATCTTTCAAGTCTTGCTCGATATTAGAGAATAAAATCCAAATGGAGAGGCCCTTTGTCAACTTGTTTTGCTTAAAACCCCGAATTTTTCTCAGCTTATCAGCGAGGTACACGCTATGTAAGTGCGTCGTCCAGTCACAGCCCTTGATTACCCTGTATGCGTTGAGGGTGGGGGGGAAGGTGCGATCCAGGCACTGCCACGGTAGCTGTCACCTGGCAGAACACCCACTTGTGAACATACATACCTAGTACACAGCGCCTCCCTGCTGCGCCCTGGGAGGCCGCCACACTTATGAACACTGATAATGTGAGTTGGCCGCAGCACGTCTCGTGCAGCGTATTCAAAGCCAACGTGTGATTCAAAGGAACGCCAACCATGACAAGGCAACCGCCCGATCCTCATTGATTAAACAAGTAAGAAGATGGACCAAGGGTCAGCCTGTTCTTCTCCTACATTCCTCTTTTTCCCTTCCTTTCCCCTTTCTCGTTCTCTTCCCGTTCCATCTTCTTTCGTTCAAGTAGCCAAGCTTTCAAACTGCTCCTTCAATCATACAGCTCAACTATCTTGCTGCCAGCGATGAAGAAACCGCCTTCTCCAGCATGTGTTCCTATAAAACACTGATTCAGAACGCCGCCGACGACAAAGCCTCGGCAATAAGAGCTCTTGACTGTCTGCAAGCCGACCTGCTCAAACGTGGCTCCAGAGACGTCGGCCCTGACAGCAGCCCGGGTTTCCCAGACAGCGCAACAAACTCAAATTACTTTGCTCGCAGGTCGAGACTGATCCAGGACAGCAGAGACCTGGACTTTGACTCGAGATGTCGTGTCTCGGCCGGACCGGTGGAGCAACGAGCCGACTCCATCATCCGCAAGCTTCGACGACGAGACCTGGAAGACGTCTACGGCTCGTCCAGTCCGCGGCAAGGACACTCCGGCCAGCGCCATCCGAGGATCGAAGGCGATCATTTCCTGTCAAACAAGCATCTCATAGACCAAACCAAGGTCTTCGGGGTGCTGAGGCGAATGCCAAAGGGCGCCCATCTCCATGTCCATTTCAATGCCTGTCTCCCGCCCAACATTTTACTAGGCATCGCAAAGGGCATGGACAGGATGTTCATCTCCAGCAATCTCACTCTCTGGACGGACACGGACGGGGACTTTGCGGGCTACGATGCCTGCGAGCTGCAGTTTTCCATCCTTGCACCGGACGGGGAAGATCCAGGCGACCTTTTCTCGCCCGAGTACCGACCTCGTCAGACGATGAGACTGGATGACTTTCTGCGCCAGTTCCCCCGGCATTATCCTCGTCTCGGCCCCGAGGCGTGGCTGGAAGAGAAGTTGCTCTTCCGGGAAGAAGAGGCGCATGGAGTGCTGCAAACTGCTGCAGGGTGAGTCTTGGCTGATTACCTATCTGATGACGTTCCACCAGTCGTGGCCATCGCTTTGTCATGTTGCGTTGCTCTCGTTGGGGTTCATTTAATAATATATATACTCTTTTTTTTCACATGCTTTGAGAAGAGCCTGGGAAAAGTTCAATGCGAGGACGCGAATGATGAAGGGGCTTTTCAACTACGAGACAGCCTTTCGAACCTACACCCGACTTTTCCTGGAGGACTTGATGAGGGATCATATTCAGTACGCTGAGGTTCGTCCAACCTTTATGGAAAGCAACTTGCTCTTCACCGATGATGGGCGAAGGCGCATCGACAGTCGCGGCATGCTGCGCATCATCGTCGACGAAACCACCAGGTTCAAACGAGAAATGGCTCTCAAGGGCCGCTTCTTCGGTGGCGTCAAGGTCATCTACACGGCGCCGCGCTCATTTCCACCCCAAGCCATAAAAAAGTCGCTTGACGACTGTCTGCAGCTGAAACACGAGTTTCCCGACTTGATTGCAGGGTTCGATCTGGCCGGCGAGGAAGCCAAAGGCAGGCCGCTCAGGGCTTTTGTTCCACAATTCCTCTCTTTCCAAGAGACGTGCAAGGCGACCGGACAGCACATCCCCTTCCTGTTTCATTGCGGCGAGACTTTGGATCTGGGCACCGACGTCGATGGCAATATAGTGGATGCTCTTCTGCTGGGAGCTGAGCGCATCGGTCACGCATTCGCGCTTCCCAGACATCCGCGTACCATGCAAGAGTTCAAGGCCAGAGGCGTCTGCGTAGAGGTGTGCCCGATATCGAACGAGGTTCTGGGGCTCACGCCTCGAATCGCTGGCCATTCGATCTACACGCTGCTGGCCAACAATGTCCACTGCACGGTAAACTCGGACAACGGGGCCTTGTTTGGGTGAGTCTGAATCTGAGTCCGAATCTGAGTCTGAATCTGATGATGGTCCTGGTCCTGGTCCTGGTCCTGTTCCTGGTCTCTCCATTCCGTGCCTAGATGCAAGCGCCTAATGATTTTGCAGCTCTACATTGTCGCATGACTTCTACCAGGTCTTGGTCGGCCGAGCCGACTTTAGCTTGTATGGGCTGAAGCAGTTGGCTCTTTGGAGCATCGAGCACGCATGCCTTGGCGAGGGCGAGAAGAAGGCTTTTCTCAAAGAGTGGACTTTGGACTGGCATCGCTGGCTTCAGTGGGTTGTCGAGAAATACGACGCTGTCGAGTAACGGTCCCTCCAGCCTGGGGGGGGGGGGGGGGGGGAAGGCTTGGGAATTTGACGGTCAGCAGCAACCGCAAGATGCAGATGCAGGGTGCTACTGTACCACGCACATTGCAGTACTGTACAGCTGTACAACAGTACATGCTCGCAAGGGTCAAGCAGCTGAAGCCGGCATCCTGCAGCACAGCTTATCCCGACCCTAATCGACGGCGGCGGCTGGAAGGATAGAGAGCTCAGCCACCAACGGGATGCAGCATCCTTGTCACGGCCTGGTTCTGGACTCTGGGCCACCACTCGATAGTTTTGTTACGTATTTTGAAAGGCTGTGGATCGGCTGTTCAGCCTCATCCGCCCGAAGGTCCGCGCTCCAGCCTTTACTTTCTTTATACCTCCTATGTACGCATGCGGCGCCTATTTCCATGATGCATCCTGTTGTGCCATGCTGCGCTGGTTGACTGACTGACCGACTGACCGACTGACCGACTGACCGAATTTGTCGTTGATCTCCTCCCCCATCTCATGACATGGCCAACCCTAGCGACGAAGACAGGAGATGGTTCTCCAACGCCAAGACGGGCTGGTCTCTAGATGTGGTCAATCTGCTCGTCGTCATTGGGGAGTCGTCTATTGCCGAACACGCTCAGGTCATCACGGCTTCTCTGCCCGGCATGCTGCCGCGCATTCTACCCGCGCCCCAGGCCTTGCTCAAGCCGTCGCGGCCGACGCGAATGCCGGAGACGACTGCGCGGATGACGGGTGTGTACAGCGGAATGACGCTGGAGACGGTGGGCTTCTTTGCCAACATCATCACGCCCCTGGATCATCTGCCGTCATACAGCTTCCAGGTTCTGGACATTCAGCATGCCAAGCCAGGCGGACCGGCCTCACCCACAACGGCGGCGACGCAAGAAAATGATGCGAGTCACAAGGCTTGCAACGTGGAGGAGGCGGGAGGAGGTCAGGATGAGGAATCGTGTCTTGCTCTTCCATCGTCGACGACGCCTCGGCGCCGCTCGACCGCGCACGACCGCGTTCAAGACATCCTCACCCGTCCGACCATGGCCGTCGACGGCGAACGGCCAGCCGTGCCCGCCAAGCTGCTGTCGCCCGTCCACGTGCTGTCCATCATTTCCTGTCTGCTCAGCACCGCCATCATCGTGTACGCCGTGATTCAGGAGGACGGCACAGCCATCCTGGGCGTCAGCCTGATTTCGCTCGTCTCCACCGTTGTCGGATATGCCTCGTTCTGGCGTCCCATCCTGATGAAGCGCACGCACACCAACGACGTGCCCCGCGGCGACGTCCTCATCCGCACCCGTGCCGGCGCCTTCGTCCTGGTCAGGTGCTCGGAAGAGGTCGCGCGGGAGCTGTACTCGGGCACCGAGGAATGCGAGTACTACGTCGCCGGGAACACGTACCGCGCCCTCATGGCCCTGGGCACGCTTCTGCTCATGGTCAGTGTCGTCCTCCTCGGCAACTGCAGCTGGGAGCTCAAGGTTCTCATCGGCACCTCGTACATCCTCCTCAACGGGCTCTACTGGTGTCTGGGCATGATCCCCAGGTCGTACTTTTGGGATCTGTCCCGCTACGATTGGCGAGACGTGACGCCACCCGACGCCAAGCGTGCCGAGTTCGTCACCGACTCGGCCGACCAGCGCGAGGGCCATCCCTCCTTCACCAGGACGCTGTGGTACGCCATCAGAGAGACCAAGCTGACGGGCTGGGTAGAGAGGAGCGGCGCCGCCCCTCGCACCGAGCAGTGGAAAAAATGGCTGCACGAGGCCGAGGCGGCTGCCATCAAGGAACAGAGGGACTGGCCCGCTGTGCAGAGAAAGGACGACATTCTCAAGGAAGAGCTGGCGCCGGGTGAGACGTATGATGCCGCAGCCCAACATGCCCCGGCGGATGGATGAGAGGGATCTCGGTTGAACAAGGACCGGCCAATGTGTCTCTGGGCAAAGCAGAGCAGCCAAGTGTTCTTTTTCCTCCTTTTTTCTTTCTATTCTTTTTTTTTTCTTCACAGAATATTCTCCTTATGAGGAGGCTCACGCATTCTAAGTTGTATTCGGAGGCGTTGTGGAGTTTGAATTGGTTGGTAGGGCAATCATCAAAACTGTATGTTGAGCGGATTCAAAAGCGAACAAAATCATCACCGAGAGACCATCAACACACACATTACGCGAGTAAGACTTTTTTTTTTGGTCCATTCTTCCCCCCGAATAAGTGGTAACTATGTCTATGGGGTATTCGAAACACAAAAAGAAAACCCAAGCCCCAGTAAACAAGGCACACTGCATCTCAAGGGGCAGACCCAAGTTTCCAGAAAAGCTATACCAAGCGAGCGACAAGAGCTGCCATCAGAACGCCCCCTTTCTTTCTTTCTTTTTTTTTTTTTTTCGATATTGTCCTTGTTCCCCTTTCCTTTGATAATTCAAACCTGGCCTGATCAAAGTCATGTATACGCCGTGTATGTAGCTTTTTCGATGCTCCCAGGCGTCCAAATTTTTGTCTATTCTCATCTTTTCTTTTGTTCGCTCTTTCTTTTATTTTAGGATTGTCTTGGTATTTTTCTTCTTCACAAAGAGGAAAGCGAGCCAGTCTCGAAAAGCAGCCATCTTGACGGCTCAATCGTCAAAGTAGATACTGCCAGAGTGCGAAATGTCAATATGGCCTCCGCGGAAGCTGCCCTTCTTTTTCTTGTTCTTCTCCTTGGTGAAGCCCTTGCCTTTGGTGACAATCAGGTCTTGGTGCGCGCGCTCAGAGTAGTTGACGGGGACGTACTCATTGGAAGCAAATTTGGGGTCGACCTTGATGTTTTGGGGGATGCGAGTGAAGGGCTTGTTTCGACTTGCGCGGTCCTTGGAGACTGGGACTGAAGGGCAAGGAGGCAGCGGAGGGAGAGGACGCAGCGGAGACATGACAGGCAGAGCAGGCAGAGCAGACGGAGGTGGTTTCATCCCGGAGAATCGAAGAACAGGAGACTCATTGGCCATGGTGGCTGACGATTGGGATGAGGCTGGAGATGTCGCCGCCCCCTTTCTTCCTTCGGATGCGACCTTAATCTCGGCATATTGCGATTCGGCTTCAGAGTCGTTAGACGATGTGTCACTCTCTGACTCAGACGAGCTTTCTTCTTCGTTGTCTTCTGAGGAAGTGCAAAGCAGATCATGGTCGGTGGAAACGCTGTCGCTGTCGCTGTTGCTGTCACTGTCGGAGCCGGAACTGGAGGTCTCGGAGTCAGATTGGGCAGCTGGTTTGGTCGTCTTTTGCTTCTTTGGTGGCGGCGGCGGCTCGATGTCCGAGTCCGATTCGGAGTCGGAGCTTGTTTCCGAATCAGAGCTGCTATTTTCGGAGGTGCCAGAAGAGCTGGATTCGACAGGTGCTTTACGCTTCAAGCTGGTGGGCTTGGCAGCAACTTTGACCGGTGCAGCAAGAATCTTCTTGGACGTCTTTGCGGGCTTTTTGCTATGCTTTTTGGGCTGGCTCTTTTTCTCGGCGCCGCTGTCGCTGTCGCTGTCGCTGGTTTCATCCTCGCTTGAGCTGGCCTCATCGCTGGAGTCGTCATCCCGCTTTGCAGCCTCCCAAGATGAAAAGATGGACTGGAGCGATGGTTGACCAGACCGATCCGATGCGGACCACCCCTTCTTGTCGACCTCTTTTCGAAAGGCGCCGTAGGCTTTGGCGAGAGAGTGTTCCTTGAGGAAATCACCGACCAAAGCAAGGGTCTCAGCGGAAGGTTTTTGCACCTTTTTCCCTTTTGGAGACGAGGGCAAAGCCACCTGAGTGCCTTTGTTGGCCATGTTGCCGGGGTTTGGGGGAATGTTTGTTGCAGAGAAGAAGTTGCTCGACGGAGCATCCGTGGTTTGATTGGTGCTGTAGGAGAAGAGCCAGGAAGGCGGGCCATGCGTGCCTGTCATTTTGTGCGAGTGTGGGAGTGTGAGAGAGAATGGGGGTCTTGATGTGGTGGCAGGTGATTATCTTTTTTTCTCTTTTGTTTCTTGTAATTTTTTTTTCTCTCACTTCCTTTGAAATTATGCTCTTTTTCTTTGCAGACGAGTTGGCTAGGTTCCAGCCAGGCAAAGCGAGCTCAGTGGCCTGAATGCACCAGGTTTGGAGACACAGGCAGCATGGAAAGGAGAAAAAGACAGACGAACAGCCAAACCTCAATTCTATTCGACTTCTATATTTTTACATGACGGGATGAATAATAATTCCTTGATTTAAAGTTGTGCGTGTGCCTCTGAGTCATAGTTCCTAACCTTAATAGTTTATAGTTTCTCTCTTCTTGTATTGTGTTCAAGAGGAGGAAAAAGTAGAGTTTGGATTCTTATCGTCTTATCAAGGATCAAAGAAGCGCCGGTGTCCGCTGCTGTCGCGCGACACAGGGCGTTTGACGCGCCGACGAAATAGGGAAGCGCGGATCGACGGTTTTATTAAATTACTCGCTCGGTACCGTCTGTTTCCCCATGATCAACCGTCATTTCCCTTCAGCCACCCCCTGCCCACGGCTAAAGTGACACGACTCAACACACTGCTCAAGCTCCCTGTCTTGGTGGCCTTGGGGCCCGCCGCTGTTATTGCGTGCCTTTTTTTCCCTTGTGAATTTCAAATCATGAACGCGACCAAGCGGAAATTCAATGCATTGCTTCAAGGCCTCGGCAGTCCTCGGCCAGACGTCCCAGAATCCAGCAACGACAAGATGATTTCCCCCTACAAGTACGGCTCCAACCTAGCAAGCAGCAACGACGCGATACTTGCAAAACGACGCCGACTTGGGCTTCCCGAATCCACCGCGCCAATCTTGCAGTCCCCGTCACCTACGGCAACCTCCTTTTCAAACGTTGTGCTCAAGAGATCGGCGACGCAGTCCAATGGCCGGCAGTCGAGCAGTCCTCCTGTCAAGTACTGTCCGGGAGATAGGGATGAACTGCTCAAGCGGCTGGCCACCTTTCAAGAGATCACAGACTGGACACCCAAACCTGATAGGATCAACGAAGTCGAGTGGGCCAAGCGAGGCTGGATAAGTCAGGGCAAGGAAAAAGTCCGATGCGTGCTTTGTCAAAAGGAGCTCATTGTGAAGCTGAGCCGTCCAGAAACGGACGGGACTGAAAAGCCAGAGCTGATGCCGTCGGAGCTGGGTAGGTATCTCGACTTTCGGGGCTTGTCCTCTTCGGAACCATGCACTGACTGCATCCAAGGGGAAGCCTTGGTCGATAAATATTCAGAACTTATTGTGTCATCCCATCAACAAGATTGCCTATGGCGGAGGCGTGGCTGTGACGGTACGTATCATTATTTTTATTTTTATTTTTATTTTTGGATCTTTCCCCTTCTTAATTCACATCAAGCATTCAAGTCGCGAATGACGCACTCACGGAGGTTCCGCATTGTAGACTCGCTTCTGCGACTATCCTTTTCGAACGCTTTGGCAACCCTGACAGCTTTGCGGCAGCGATATGATGAATTGTGCTCCAGGAGCTCATTCCTACCGTACGAATTCAATCTGCGTCTTCCAAACGAGGTCGATCTAGACCTTATACTTTCGCAACTTCCACCAGACTTCTTCACCAAGTCGCCCCCCGTCACGGACAAGTCGGGCGCCGTTCCAAGAGACAAACACCCGAACCGGGTCGCACTCGCCCTGGCACTGATGGGATGGCAGGGTCTGACCAACTCGCGGATCGGGGCTGTCCCCAACTCGGCATCATGCCACACCTGCGTACGGCGTCTTGGGCTATGGATGTTCAAGAGCAAGGAAGTCAATGAGCGTGGGCAGGTCTTAGTTCCGGCCCCCATGGATCATTTAGATCCGCTACGAGAACATCGATTCTTTTGCCCGTGGAAAAATGGACTTGCCCAGGACCGAGGCAAAAGTGCGACCGACAAGGGATCCGGCTTGCCCGCGTGGGGAAGCCTCATACAGATGATCAAGAACGAGTCGGAGCTGCGCAAGGTGTACGCCGGCAAGTCGACCAAGATCACCAAGACGACCAAGACGGTTCAGATACGAGAGGAAGAGGCTGCGCCCCCAAAACCGCCCCCCAAACCGACCAGGCGCAACACGCGGACCTCGGAATCACCGCTTCCGCCCTTGCCAATCGAAAAGGACGCGGAAATAACGTCGTACATTGCGCCCAAAGCCGACGCCAGGACCGACGCCAAGGCCGAGGATGAGGAGAAAGCACGGGAGGTCAAGGACAAGGAGCGGTGGGCAAGACTGAGAAGGGTCAAGAGCTTGTTTGATCCCAAGAGAGCCAGGAAGTCTCGACGGGAATCATCTCGACCGGGAACAAGGGACTCAGATGCGTCGATGGCAGGCGCATGAGCCAGCCATGAAGCATTGAAGTGTTCGATGGCCGATATTCATCATGTTCGGTAGCGCTGTTTTGTACCCGACGATTTGGAAGTGCCGCCCATGGCTATAGACGCCGTCGACTCCTTCCACGGAATATGATCAAAAGATACAATCGGGCCCGTGTAGGCGACTGTCTCTGGCTTCTTTGTGACGGTTTCGCGCAGTGAAAAACCAGCCATGTCGAGCATTGCCATCCTTACTCCGCTGACGCCAGCCCCCGTGGCCAGTCTGCCGAGGCCCTTCATTCCTGCGGCCGTGATGTAGATCTGCGGCACGTCCCCGTGCCGTTCACGGCCAAACTCCCTGTGCAAGGCTTCCAGCTCCGTCTGCACGGCGCCAGCCAAATCTCGACACACCTGAGTCCACGTCGTGGTGGCCTTGTCTGCCTTGGTCAAGACCACGAGGGTGCGCGTGTTGGCCTCGACCAGCGTCCTCAACACCCACCTATCCTGGTCGGACAGGTGCTTGTCGGCCGACAGCAGCAGCACGGCGCCCCTGAGGGCCGTCCTCACCTGCAGATATCGCACGATGGTCTCGCCCCAGCCGGCCTGGCTCTTGAAGCCGTAACCGGGCGTGTCGACGACGACCAGACCGTGGCCGGGCGTCGCCGCGCTCCCCTTGGAGACGAGCTGCCCGGGTGCTTTTGGCGGCGGTCCCACGCCGTAGGCGTTCATGAGGGCCGTGAGCCCCGGGCTCTGGCTGACCCTGGCCGCAAGCCGGGAAGCCACGAGGGCGTTGAGAAGCGTCGACTTGCCGGCGTTGGAGGACCCCAGGACCACAATCTCAGGAACTTGCTGGTTGACCGGGTGGTCGCGCAGGCTCTCGGCCGAGTAGAGAAACTTGTGCGCGCAATGGAAGAAGTTGTTGGCGGCGGCGAGCTGCTGCAGGTGCTCCAGCTCCTGCTTTCGACCGTCGGCGCGACTTTTCGGTTCAAAAGGGTGCCGAATGCATTTCAGGGAGAGGAGAATCGCTCTCGATTCCGAGAGCGAGAGGCGTTGGCCGCCCAAGCCTCCGGGTTCTCTTGGTTCGCCGCTGGCCTTGCGACGACGGTGTGCCTTTCTGAAGACGGGTTTCAGCTTCAATTGGGTTCTTGATGGCTGGCTTCGGACAAGGCTGGGCGTGGAGAAGTGGCGAGGGAATATCCTACTCGACATGCTTGCCTCTGCTTCTGTTACTTTTCCCTTTTTCCCCTTCTTTTTCCCCTTCTTTTTCCCCTTCTTTTTCCCCCTCTCTTTATATGGTTGTTTTCCTTTGTTTGCTTTGCTGTTGTTTACGTGCAAGCTCATGGGCTGTTTCGGGATTTGAAGAGAAGGAACATGACAAGGCTAGGATTATGTAAAACCATCCCCTCCCCCAGCCCCACCAATCAATCAACAGGTACCCAAGAGTATTAACCTAGGTACCTGGGCACTTTGAACCTACAGCTCAAGTATTGGCATCCCAACGAATCTGCCCCAATTCGAAAACAGACGGAGGGAAGAGCAGCAGAAACCAGGAAGCAGGAAAGAGAAGAAGAAGAAGAAGAAGAAGAAGAAGGAAATGAACAAATCCCAGGACAGTAGAGTGACACATAATATGCCCTCCCATGCTCCAGCAAGAAGCAACAGCCGCCAAGCATCGCCATGAATCCCGTGCTCGACGCTCACCAACAACCGCCCGATGAGCTGCGCGCCGAGTGGAAGGCCTTTTCACGCCTCGACGCCGTCGACGACGCTCCGGTCGACGAGACGCGCGACTTGCACACGGCTGGCGTCATTGGTCGGGCTCAGCTGTCGAGGGCATTTGAGCATCTTGGCCACGGGTGCGCGGCGCACGCACAGGCTGACGTGCCGATTCTGTTTCATCCTCTTCTCCCAGGTTTGTCTGCCGAGAAAAGTCAGAAGGCCAAAACAGGGAGGGAGAATAACAAATGTCCTTTGCTTTGTAGGTCTTCTCGTTGTGCCCGGCCTCGTGCCCGGCGAAATCCAAAAGGTCCTCCTCGCCAAGATGCTGCACCGGGACCTCTCCAACCCTCAACACCAGACCAACATGCACCTGCACTACACGTTGCCCTACCCAGACTCTTCGTCTTCATCGTCCTTCTTCAGCCTGGCGCCGTCTTCGTCATCGGCCCGCTTCGTCCCCAAGGATCCGGCCGTCCATAAGGCCCTCACGCCCGCTCAGGTTCTCAACCGCCGCCTCCACTGGCTCACGCTCGGCGGACAGTACGACTGGACAAACAGGACGTATCCGGACGGGGAGCCGCCCCGGTTCCCGACTGACCTGGCGGGCTTCCTCGGTGCGCTCTTCCCGGATACCCTGCCCCAGGCCGCCATTGTCAACCTGTACAGCCCCGGCGATTCCATGATGATGCACAGGGACGTGAGCGAGGATTCGGACAAGGGTCTGGTCAGCCTGAGCTTCGGATGCGATGGTTTGTTTATGATTGCCCCCGGCGAGCCGGCCCATCGCGACGGCGACGACGACGAGGAGAAGGAAGAGGCGGAACAGGAGGAGAGGAAAAAGTTTCTCTTGCTGAGGCTCAGGTCCGGAGACGCCATTTACATGACGCGCGAGGCTAGGCACGCTTGGCATGGCGTGCCCAAAATAATTAACGATACTTGTCCTGCCTATTTGGAGAACTGGCCCGCCGGGGACGATGGCGGAGGCGGCGAATATGCAGATTGGCAGGGCTGGATCAAGAAGAAGCGCATCAATCTCAACGTGAGGCAAATGACAATCTGAGATATATATATATATATATATATATGTGTGTGTGTGTGTGTGTACAGTAAACATGCTTTTTTTTTTCTCGCAGTGACCCTAGATTATCAAGGACCGGCCCCATCATCATGCAAACCCGAATCCTCGCGCGTTCTCCAACGCCATGCCCAGCCGTTCCCGGAGAACCTCCTTGTCTCTATACTCTGGCAGAAGCAACGTCCCGTAACACGTGTACGCCGTCGGCAAATGTCCTCCCGTGCCTTCTTCTTCTCCGTTCCTCTGAATCACAAACTGCAAATTCTTCATGCCTCCCACCGGTACGCGGTCTGACGCCGTCACAAATTCCAGAAGTTTCCGCTTCATCTTATCATCGTATCTCTTCACAATGGACCAAAAGTCTTTGACCGTGCGATGCGACGACTCCCATCCGACATAGCGCGCAAAGCGGCGAAGCTCTGACATGTCAATCTCCTGCACACCCTCGACAATCGACTGCAGAATCGACGGCGTCAGGAGTGTGAGCGACTTGGCATCCAGGCAGGTCCGGAACCCCCGTTCAAAGGCCTGGAATTGAGGCCGCACAGAGACATCCGTCAGATAGTGGACGTAGTCGCCAACATATTCGTCGCGGTTGTGGTTCGTCACGAGAGGCGCCTCGTCTGCCTCGTCGCCGGCGGCGGCAGAGACCGCCAAGGAGCTCCCGCCAGAGGGCGGCGGTATACCTTGGGGCCATGGCTGGCTTTCCTTGGTCATCGGAATCGTCACAACCCCGCCCAAAGCTGAAACGGAAAACTCATATGTTCTTGCGAATATGTCCTCCACGGCTCCGTCCTTCTCGTCCCATTCCTGCAGCGCCGTGAGGCCGCTGGCCAGCTCGGGCCAGCCATCGGCGATGTGGTACAGCTCCTCGACCGCGTGTCCGAGTAGCTTCCGGTACATTGCTTTCGGAAACGTGATGGGCAGCGTCAGGCCATTGAACACGGCCAAAGACACGAGAAGGCCAATCATCTCAAACTTCCACTCCTCGACGAGGGATCCGGGGACGAACCAGGCCATCCTCGTCCTCGAATCCACGGTAAAGGCGCCATACTGGGGGTCGAGACACTCAGCAATCGCCATGCGAAAAAACTCTTGCTGGACGCCGCCAGAATCAAACCCTTCTTCGCCGCCGGTTCCTTCTCCCAAGTGCACCTTCAAAGGCCGCAGCAATTCTCGCTCCTGCCGTCTCCAGAGCTGGTCGAACGCATCTCTCAAGACGTGAGATCTGCTGATGGTGAGCACCAGGTAGCGCGACGACGCAACCTTGAGCAAGTCCTGCAAGACGTGTTTGTGATGCGTGTTAGTCACCAAGCTTCCCGGATCGACAATGGCGGCCATTCGGGTTTTGAGAGAACTGGACTCCTCGTAGCCTCTGCTCATGCGGGCAAAGTTGACGGATCGGAAATAGGAGACAAGCGTCTCTGGGCTGAAGAGGTACGGATGGTCCAGGATGTGATGCGTTTGTCTGGTTGACGTGGAGGCGATCCAGGCTACCGGGACTTCCATAGCGTCCAGTCGCTCTGAGAAGTAATCCACGCGGAACTGAATGTCGCCGAGAAGCAGCATATTTCTGTTTTCGTCTGCATACTCTGTCAGCGCGAAGGTTTTGGGGGGGGG